>ML093032.1:0-101541 GCA_003697995.1 Taxidea taxus jeffersonii | reverse complement strand
ATCACTTTATATTTATGACAAAGTTACTTTTTGAGTGATAAAATATTATTTGAAGATATTAACAGTATAATTGTGAGAAGTGCACCATAATGAACTTTTTTTAAGCATTCTCTTTAACTAACATAACCAGCAATTGGACAATAGATAGATTCTTGTTTTTAAATGTCTATTATTCAGGTCATACATTGCTTAAGCAATATTTTTAAAAAATCAGCAAACCAAGAATTTCAAATGGACAATCAGGGACTAGAAAATAATAATTGAATCTATTCTGTGAAATAAGCTATATATTCCTTAGTAATTAGCATTTTTAATATAAACAAATTCAGCTATTAAAAAAAAAAAAACCTAAACAGAAACATGCTCTGTGCTTAGCTTCAAATCCTTGTTAAATGACCAATTGTGAAGACCTCAGCCATGAATTGTCTTCTTAGTTTTAAGCCGTCATGATTTTGTACCTTGCAAATAAAATTTTATTTAAAATTTGAAATTGCTCTCCTGATCTTATGATAGTTCATTTGTGGCTAGAATAGATTATCCTTAATGTCTAAATTCAGTTTTGAATGTTTTCTCCCTGATCTTCTTAGAATCTATTAAATGGATCTCCATTACTGTTTGTCTTTTTTCATAGTTCCTAATGTATACCCATAACCAGTGCTGGAATTACATATGATATATATGTCTCCATGAGTGACTCCTTGCTTTTACTGTGGTTGTGACTTTCTTCTTTTATAATATTAATCAAAGAATCCAGTCTATCTATTTTCTAAATGTTTTCTTTTTTTTCAGAAAATTAAAATATTTATTACATAGTATGGAAGAAATTAAAAATGTATCTCTCTCTATCTCTCTGTCTCCTGATACACTATTTTACATGGAGCATATATTCATAGTTTCTTAAATCTCTCCAAGAGATTCACTGAGAGTTGGTTCTTACTCCTAAGTATTAACAGTTCTTTTTGTAACTACATTGATTTGAGAATTGTGAACTTGCAAAATAATGTTACCAAATTGGGTATTGATATTATAAAAAAGGTTATATTCAATTCTACAAAGTGAAGAAGGCTGGGTCCCTGATTTATGAGCAATCAGCTCAATGAGACACAATGATATAGATCTATATAGCATTTAGGGTTTTACCTGTTACATTAAATTGTGTTCAATTTAGAGACTAAAACATGACTATAGTCTATTTGCAAGGGGTTGCAGCATGCAAGGTAAATCAGAAAAGGAAATGCTCTGTTCCTTGCCAGGGCCCAAGGGAGTTATGCAGGATTCTTGAACACTCTGAGTAATGGAAGGTCAGGATAGTAGTTTTAGATGTGCAGTAGAAGAGTAAGCATGTGATATGACTTATTCAGTAGAGAGAGGAAGAGGAGAAATCAGAGATAATATCAGAGTCAGATATGGTCTCTCAGGAAAAAAGTCAGGTTCTGGTATTGGGAGAGTGAGTGAAAAAGTACTGGACTTTGAGCATTTTCTAGAGGCTTGACAAAAATGACTTGACTCATTTTTATTATTTCCTATTTCCTTGTCAAACTATTTGAAAATAAAAATATGTTAATGTGAATCTGCATTAAATTTCATGACTTTGCTCACGTTTCATGATATCTAATAATGTGGTCTCTCAAACCATATTATGTCTAACTTTCATGCTATTTTTATAAAGCAACTATAGTGTTTTTTAATAAAGATAGCTTTTTAGCATATGTAATGGGAAATACCATAATACTTTTCATAACTAACAAATATTCTCAATTCAGTTACATTTTAGATAATGAATGATTTTGCAAAGGAGATAAAAAATAGTTTGCATAAAACATACAAAGTGTCATATTTTTTTATCATTTTTGATATGGAATTGTATCTATTAAAAAATAAACAAATCAGAGAATATAAAACAAAATGAGTATTTGCTAGCCATTCAATTATTGTGATGACCATGAAGAATTTAAGGTGATTCAATCCACATTAACAGATTGTGTTTGGTCTCTCTCATTTGACTTTTCTCTTAAAATGAAGTCATACTGAATTACGGTGGCCCTAAATCCAATGACTCATGTCCTCATAAGAAGGCTATATGAAGATACAGACACAGGAGGGAGAACCAGAGCTGAATATGGAAGCAGAGATTGCAGTGATCCATCTACAAGCCAAAGAATATCAAAGATTGCTGCAACAGGCAGAAGCTAGGAGAGAAGTGTGAGACCAACCCTTCCCTGGAGACTTCAGAGGGAGCATAACCCTGCCAACACTTTGATATTGGACTTTGTGGCTCCAGAATTGTGAGAGAAAAGATTTCTATTGTTTTAGGCTATCCAGTTTGTGGCATTTTGTTCCCTCTGCACTAAGAAACTACTACACAGGTACTAGAAATTCAACACAAAGCAAGATCTTCATTATAATTTCTATTAGAATGACAGAGAAGTTAGCAGGTCATTACAAGGCATTGTAATGCATGCTATAATAGGGTAAGTTTTGGAGTACTAATAGCACATCTAACTTAGAGTATCAGAAGACAAATAAGGCTTCCTGAACCAAAGTATGTCTGAATAGAAACCTGAAAGATAAGATGTTAGAAAGAAAGGGAGTGGAGAAGAATTCCTGCCCTGGAAAGTCTTGGCTATGGCAGGAATAATCTTAGTATATTTGGAGTATAAGTATGTAGTAAAGGAAGCAAACTAGTTTTTACAAGGGAAAGTGTGTGGAGATATATAAAGCAGGAGATGTAAGCAAGATTTATTAGTCATAGAGGGGAGGGAGTGGGAGGGTAACCGGGTGATGGGTATTAAGGAAGGCACGTGCTGTGATGTGCACTGGGTCTTATAGGTAACTAATGAATCATTGAACAGTACATCAAAAATTAATATGTACTATACAGTGGCTAACTGAATATAATAAAACAAACAAACAAATAAATAAATATAAAACACATACATACCGGAATTAAGGAGACTGTTTAGTTCTGAAACAATTGAGAAACATAGCGATGTTTGTTTGATTGAAGTGGATAAACTGATTTGATATGAATCTAAAGTTTTCTTACTCTTTGCCCAATAAGTTGGATTTGCTCACCCAATCTAAGACAGAAAAGCTTGCTACTTTCAAACTACCGTCCATTAAGACAGACCCTGGACAGACAGATTTGCTTAACAAGCTTTCTACGAGATGTGTTTTTTCTTCTTCCTGAACACAGAACACATTTTTTTAGCTTTCTTTACTGAAAGACATGGCCACATCACTGAGTTTTGGCCAAGAGAATGTGGAAAAAAAAAGGAAGTACAAGGCCTATAAACTTAGCTCATTAAATCTTTCTACATACATTTCCTCATTCTTGATCTCTTTCCTGGCAATTTTAGATGCAATGTTTTGAGGATATAAGAGCCATAAAATAAAGAGATTCTCTTCCTTGATTTATGGATATTTCCCCAATAGATCACAAAGATTTAGGTCTGTATAGGATTTTTGGATTTATTTGTTGTAGCAAATATAATTACTCTAAATAACAATATAGACAAAGCAGAGAGAAAAATAATAGTGAAAGCATTTATAAGAGAGAGAGAGAGAGAGAGAGGAATCTAGGCTGCTTATGACCTGTGACCACTTTCCATAGAGATTTGGAAGGAGAAAGAAAAAAAATTAATTTCCAGAAGTCAAAAATTTGGAGTAAAAAAGAGATAATGAGTGAAAAGAAGCATTTACATTTTCTCTTAAAATTGACTTCTCCTTACAGAAATGTAAGATAGTGAATGTTGTTTTCCTTTACTCACATACATGACTTAGCATTGTACACTACTAAGATTTATAATAAAAAAATCCCTTACATTGTAAATAGTTTGATATTTTATGATAATGAATGTTAGAAAACATTTAAAATATTATAATAGTAATCCAACTTATACATTTGGTGTTGACAGTACAAAGGGAGAAAACCTGTGCTAATTCAAAATATATTTAGAAGAAGAAATTCAAATAACTTATTTGTAAAGATAGGACAAAAAGAGTCATTTAGCAATATACTAAATGTTATGAAAAAAAACATGGTGGTTTGGGTTCAGGACTCATAAGTAGAATCATCAGTCTGTAGGATGTTGTGTTTTAGGCAACTATGCATCTTCAAAGAAACAACATCTTGTAGGATGCGGGGGAGGAGGTTGTGTCTGTGAGTTTGTAGTGAAAGTACTTATTCAGACAAAGTAAATAGATGGAGAAGAGAAAAATCTAAAAATGAAATCCTAGCTAAATGTGAGATGAAGAAGAACCACTCACAGAGAATCACAGAGAATAGAGAACTCCTACTTTTCTTGTAGTTGATCTATCTGAAGCTGGAGTGATCACCTAACCTTTTTTTCTCATTATTTCAACATGACATTTATGCATATTTCCAAAACATGCTTAAAAGTTATTTTATAGAGCATATTTTCATCTTAACCACGTCTGCCTACTGGGGGCAATGATATTATTGTGCATATGATTGAAGAAGGAAGTCATTTTGGAAAAAAGGACAAATGTTAATTAGTTTTCTTCATTTGAATTTTAGCTTAATAGAAAATACTTCACTTGAAAAAATGAAAACATTATGGAGCTATACTTGATTTGTTGCAAATATATCTTAGCTTTCTTATTAGATTACTAAACACTCTCTACCTTTCTCCGTATAGGTCAGTGGTACTCAGTACAATGAGTATAGTAATGTGGCCAATGCCAAAAACAAGATGACACAGCATACCTGATAGAAGTGCAGTCCTTTCAAATGGAAAATGGAGTCCCAGTCATGACAATATGGACTTGAAGACTAACATTCTAAGAATAATTCACTTCTGAACAAAGAAACTTAATTAACTATGATGCAGAAATGTGTCAAGTTAGGAAGGAAAGCTTTATGTAAACATTGCAGTTTGTAAATATGAGTAAACTTAATGTTGGAACTTTCTTTCCAGTTTTATTGAAATTTGGTGTATACTAACTGAAGAGAGAAGGTTTTCAGTTGTGTTGTGAGAGTTTATTCTCGTGTGTCACCTTTTACACCCAAATCCTTTCCAGTTCCACCTAGCTACAAACATAGTGGCATCCACAAATGTGGAAGGTGTGAAGGTGATTTGTGTCATATGTTACACACAGTGTAGCTTAGAATAACCTGTTTTTTTATAAATACTGGCAAGAAATAAGGATATATGAGGGAGAAAAATTAATAGAATAAGCCTTTCTATGTTGCTTTGTCTTTCAGTTTTAGTGAATATGTGGTATTGTGTTTTTATGCTTTCAACCTTTTTATATTATCCTGCATGTCGTCACAGGAGAGATCATAAACAAGGCAATGCTTCTGAAATATTATGGATGTGATGAAGTGAACTGAAATGGGCATTTCAAATTATACTGTCTAGAGATAAGTGAAAGTCCCTTTCCACATAGCTCTAATGGTAATTGGATCACTAACCCTTGGGAAAATGCATGTTCTAAATCTCTCTTTGATATTATTTTCTGTTCTTCATATGGTTTGGGTCTAAATCACGACTCGCACATCTGTGTTTTTAAGAGTCTGTTGAGAGGTCATTAAGCCTTTCTGTACCCAGCAGTAGTCCTCAGAGCTTTGTTTTCTTTGTGTATGTTATTTAGAGTTTGTATGAGTGCTGAACAACCTAAAAATCTCGAGTCTGAAGTAAACATATTTCTGGGTGGCCAACTAGTGTGGAGCAGTTCCTTGACCTTTCCTCTCATTCACTGAAGCAAATCAAAGTGCGTTTCAAGTAGTGCTGCCTTAAGTCATTCTCAGAGCAAAGTCAGAGCATAAAAGTAGTTCACCCCTGAATGTCGTAAGCTGGTGATTCTACTCTTGAGAAAAAAAAAAAAAAAAGGCAGGAGAGATAGAGAAACAGAGAGAAATGCTGTGGATGGCACTATTCTTTAATAATGTCCAAAGTCCTTGCTGACATAGCTTGTCTCATGTTGTGTGTATGGAGTGACAGCTTTGCAAGGTGTGTGGTTAGACTACAGCAAAATAACTCTAGTAGTTACCATATTCTGAGACTTTGAGAACTTAATATTATTTCTGGATATGGTTGACTGGGAATTCATTAAGTACGGAAAGTATTAGATTTAAAGGAAAATGATATATAAAATAAGTGAGAGGTAGCATTTTCCCACAGGCAATATGGTTTTATCTTTAACCCCACCTGGAAATTTTGATGTAACTTACTTTACTGTAGATTTTGATTGAAAGAAGGACCAAAGATCTTGCCTAATCATATTGATAAATAAAACTATATCCAAGAAGATTGAAAATGAAATCAGTACCTAAGATCCTGGGAAGTTTTGAGATAAGGGGTGTAACCTAGATTACTTTCTTTAGTAAAACTATAACACTAATGATGTAAATACAGTTTTAAGTTTTATTAAAACCTTAGAGTGAAATAAATTTTTTGTTAGTAATCTAAACTCATTATTACTTCTAATTCAGAGCAGAAAGTACTATATTTATCAATTTATATTGTAATGATTATTTTAAGTATTTATTTAATCCTTACTATTTTCTAATATTTCCTTAAACACATTATACATCTCTGAAAATTACTATGAAAAAGTATAAGATTTAAAACTAAAATTCATACAAATTATACCCAGTTAAAATCATTCAACTACAGAACAAATACAACTGCTTCCTACTGAACTCTTGAAAACTGAAGATTATCAATTTAAATAACAACCAATGTTTTAATGAATTAAAAACCCAGTTCTATCTTAAGAAAGCTAGCTTACTCCATGTGAAGTATATTTTTCTCTTATATAAAACACAAATGCGTTCAGTCGGCTGGTGGCCAACTCTTGATTTTTACTTAGATCATGTTCTCAGGGTCATAGGTTTTTTTTTTTTTTAATTTTTTTTTTTTTTTTAATTTCAGAGAGAGAGTAAGAGAGAGCATGAGAGGGGAGAAGGTCAGAGGGAGAAGCAGACTCCCCATGGAGCTGGGAGCCCGATGCGGGACTCAATCCCGGGACTCCAGGATCATGACCTGAGCTGAAGGCAGTTGCTTAACCAACTGAGCCACCCAGGCGCCCCTCAGGGCCATAGGTTTAAGCCCCCCCCACAGCCTTCATGTTCAGCTTGGTGTCTACTTGTTCTTCTCTCTCTGCTCCTCCCCTGGATTTTGCTCTCTCTCTCTCTCATATAAATAAATACATAAATAAATAAAATCTTTCTTAAGCACCATACAAGTGTTTTCCTATCTTTATGATATAGATTCCCAGAGACCAATCATGTGGTTGACCACATTACTGGTCCTGATATTTCACCCTTCTCTGGGTTCATGCCCATTGATTCATGGCTTTTCACTTCCACTAAAGAGGTGTTTGAGAGTCAATATTTCCCTTAGCTTTTGAATTTTTTTTTTTTCTATGCGACTTGGATAAGGTGAAATTGATAATCAGATTAATGTATAAATCTGATATAATTTATAATATATATTATACATATGATATAATTTATAATATATAATCTGATATAATTATAAGATTATAAATCTAGAATCAGTGAAAAAGTCCAAGGCAAATATAGGCATTATGCCCATCTCTGAAGGAAATCATAGCTGATTAACTGACAATAATAGTTTTGAAGTACAGAATGAAAGTATTATACAGAGAAAAATTGACTATGTAATAAAAAAATCAATAACCTAGAAAATAAGCATCACTCATCTAACATGCACAATAGGAATTCTAGAAAGACTTTAAAAAGCAATGTCTTTCCTGAGTTAAATCTATTAAGACTATTAAAAAATTTACCATGGTACGATGTGTAGACAATAGATGCATTCTTTTAAGTGCCTACACTTAGGATATAGATACAACAGGAGAATAAGAAGGAAATTAAATGCTAAAAGATTCTATTTGAATAATTTTAATGTAAATGTTCAAAATAAAAGTTTCAAGTAATGTATCCATAACTCACTAATAAGTCACTTGTATTTCCACATGTTCATTACTGTGATTTTTATAAATGTGGAAACTGAATTTTAGTAAAAAATTTTGTTGAAATGTTATTTAAACAAACTATGCACAGTTATATAAAGAACATTATTAAAACTGTCTCATCTCATGTATTTTCAATATTATGTTTATTTCAGATTTTATAACCTTTATGAAATATTATGGAAATATTTTATTGTTATATATCTTGATTTTTCCATTACAAGCATCTTCAGAATGTGTCATTTTTTTATCTTTCATAGATGCAACAAGTATAGCTATTCACAATTTACATTTTATTTATTTAATTTAAAAAAATATTTAATTTATTTGAGAAAGAGAGAGAGCATGAGCACAAGCTGAAAGAGGCAGAGGGAGAAGCAGATTCCCCACTGAGCAAGGAGCTCAACACAGGGCTCATCCCATAACCCTAGGATCATGACCTGAGCTGAAGGCAGACACTTAACCAACTGAGCTACACAGGCACCAGCCCAATTTATAGTTTAAAAAAATGATGATGAAATTATATTGGAAACAAGAACTCAATGAGGCTACATTCGGGGGTTTAACATGCTAAATCTAAAAGTAAGCAACATTTGTCGAAAGCTTTTCAGGTTTCCTTTTAGCTACTTCAGATGTATCTGCTTTGTTCTCTATATTGTCTTCTAGGAAAGTAAGGCTTCTCACCATCTGTTTCAATCCTGCCCATCTTGCCTCTATAGTATTCATAGATTCCAGAATGCATCACATAACTCTTCTCTAAATATGGATCCTCAATGAACTGAATCTCCTGATACTCATGGCCTTACTCATGGCTTTCTTTCCGCTGAATCTGGGCTGGAGTGATGTGTTAAAATAATATGGAGGAAACGGACATTCATTTCAATTGCTTTTATATAGTAATGGAAAGTTGAAAACACTGTCATCTGTATAATGGAAAAGTAAGAATCTAAAAATAAATTTGTGGATTTAACTAAGGATTTGCCAGGCAACATGTTGAAAATGTCAATTCTATATAATATAATATATAATGTAGAATCTATAATATGCAATGTGTATTGTGTCAGAAATAATGCAATATATAAAGAATAATAAATATATCATACACCATATAAAATAGACAATACATCTAAAAATATACACATTTTCACATTTATATATGTGTATACATATATATATGAAAAAAGGTGTATATCTAATTCTGAACTTTTAGTTACATCAGAAAAATGTGTCTATTTGCTTAATCTTTTGTTAGGTTTTCTGTCTCATGCAGCAAACCTCATTCCTTCATGATAAAACTGTCAAAATGTTATTCCTTGCCGTATTAAGTGGGAACATTCATAAGTTCACTACTATATATATCTCCAAGCACAGGTTTCAAAATTCTACAACTGATTTTCTAACCAATCCATTCTCCATATTATATAACGATAGAAAATCACTATGCTCCTTCAAAGGTATTATTTTCTTTAGATAAGTTTAGAAAACTCTGATTTCATATTCCTCTGGAAATGCAGAATAAATATTGGTACATAGAATCTGGGAAGTTTTCAGTTAAGACACCTGAATGCTTTCAGCTGTATGTTTTCTAAATGTATCTGACTACATAATTCTTATTGAAGTGTAACCCTTTGTAATAGGAGAAATGTTTTGTAAAATGTTGTGTCTAAGAGCATGAAATTTCTCAGTCTCCTAAACATGCTTTTTCTCTTCAAGGATTTTTTGAGTGTCCATCCGAATGCCCATTTTTATTTGTCCTCACCTGGCACACTGCTCCTCATCATAAACAAACTTGTCCTGGTAAAGACATAGGATTGAATCTATCCTCAAGAGCCAAGCCTAATTTTACAAATAATATTGGAATTGTTTTAGAAACGGATTTTTTGGTGGACATTACATAAGGTACATAAAAGCTGATTACAATTCAAAATTCCCAAAACTATACAGAGCTAAGCAAGGAATTTGAAGTTTTACTTAAAGTATATTAAAACAAGGTATGTTTATGTGAGTGTGTGTGTGTATGTGTGTGTTAACACACATATGTAAACACGCACACAAACACAGAGTTAAACTTTGTTTTATACTTTTCCTTCAGACTTTTCAACCCCAAACTGGATAGATACATATTATTTATTAATAGTAGTCTGAACAATCTTATCATTAGATAAGATTGATCAATTAGATCACATGAATTCTGCCTTAGAGGAATGTTCACTCCAGATGATTATTCAATGTGTCTTGATAGTAAAATGTTACTTCTGGGGTGTTTGTGGTAGAAAAAAAATTGTTACCATGTCATATTTGATTTTCAACCTGAGATAAGCTGATACAATTAAACACATTACAGGGTCTTTAAGTAGAAAACTTCTTATTAAAATGTAGTGACCAAACAGGAAATATTTTAGTCTTCACACTGCGTTATACTGTGGCTAAGTATGAGAAATAAGATTAATTTCATAATTAGAAGAAAATTATAGGCTTCTTCTAAGGAAGAAACAAATGGATATATGGGAAGTTACTTCTTTAAGAAATATTCCAAAGAGGGGACTTCAGTGGCTCTGTAGGTTAAGCACCTGACACGATCTCAGCTCAGGTCTTGATCTCAGCATTGCGAGTTCAAGCTCTGCATTGGAATCTACTAGTTATTGTATTAAAACTTATCCTGGCACTTCTCATATTTATCTAACAAAGACATTTACACTTTTTTGCTCCACTTTTATATACAACAACTGACATATACTGCCCAGGTTTGGTAAATAATTTATTCAATATGTTGACCATATGTCCATTTGTAAAAATATCTTGCCACAGTAAGTAAACAGAATATATGCACACACACACACACACACACACACACACGCAGGTGAACTCATATGAGAAATGATCAATTAGTGTTTTACTCAATTCTATCCGAGTAGGGAACAGAGTATACCTAGAAGTAATTAGGTTCTGAAACATTGTTGCTTGTCTAATCTTTGTCTTATACCTTTTCAAAGTTTAATAATCTCTACATGGTGAGCTGCATGATTCTAGATATTAAAAATTTGTTATAACATTGGATTCATTTGTGATTTTTCTAGAAAGGTAATTCATTATGCAGATAACTGACAATCGTGGGCTTACCTTGTTTAGAATCAACTAATTGTGTAATTTTATTTAGGTAATCCATGGGTATTTATTTATAATAAATAGCACTGACAGTGCTATTTTACAGAAGAACTATCTGAATCCCAGAGAAATTATGTATCTTGTCAAAAGTAACATAGCTAATAACTCTGAATTCAACATTGGACTACATTTCTGCCACAAATGTAATCTAGTATAATCTTAACTCATGTGCTCTGCTTTTTTAAATAAGTCACAAAATATAATATATTGAAATTAATACCATATCATTAATAATTATAACAATTATTACTGTAATTTTACCATGCAAAGACATTGTATTAAGTAATTTACATAGTATCTGCAACCCATTTAGGTACCCTGGAATTCAGTTTTCATGAAAAAAGGAACCAATGCTGAGCCTTCTCCAGAGGATCAACAGTTGGTAAGAGGTAGAACCGAGCTGAATTCTAGTATCTGTAGCCTTTGTTCTATTTCATATCAATTTTCATTTTCTAATGATTTTCTCTTTATTTACTGTAGGGGAAGGAAACATTTTTCAGTTCCACTGAAATAATCAGAATGAGTTTCTATTAATATGCCTTATTCTTTATGTTGCTATTTATTATTCAGTTCACATTTACTCTATATAAATATGATATCTGGCACAGAAGACAATTTTTTATAGGTCTGTACATTTCTAGTTTTCTTACCTTTTCCAATTGCTTTGTCTTTGCCATTTATTTTCTGCTCTTTCTATATCTGTCTCAGTCTAACTGTTGCTGTCATTTGCCTGCCCTTGTTCTCACCTTCTGGTTCTTCCCTTCATATTCTCTATTTTGCTTGGATTTATAGATTAAACATTTACATTTTTACATGACTATTTCCCTTTCAGGGTGAACAACTTAATATACTATAATAATGGACATCACAACACGCAGTCATGATTTACAGAAACATAATACAATCTAGAGATTGTGGTTTTATATCTTAGGTCTCACATCAAAATATCAAAGAGGGTTATGTAAAGAGCAGGATTCCCGGTCTCTCTTCCTTCAGTCCAAAACCCAGAAATTTTGGGGGGAATATGAGGCCTGAAGGTGAGCTAAAATTCAGAAATAAACAAATGAGAACAGGAGTGGGGAGGTAGAGGACTGGCTGGGAAGGATAAAAGAGTTGATTTCGCTGGTATTAGTGAATTTTTAGTCACTGCAGAGAAAAACAAATTTTTTGTGGGGCAGCTAATGTCTGGATCATTTCTATTTGGTAGGCAAATTCCTCAAGGTTTCCAAATACATTGCAGCCCACTCTGAATGCTGGACAAACTACTTATCACCATTGATCAAAGCTGACTTTGAGGGCGTCCTTCAGGTGCCTCCGACAGCGATTCGAAACAAGTGCCACATCCTGGTTCCCTTGTGTTTCTTATGGCTGCTAGTGAACATCAATAATATGAATTCCATTTTAATTTTTCTGTAAGGGATCTTATTTATAGGGCAATTTCCAGTGCGATGTCTTGTCTCTATGAAATGATTGCCAACTCAGGCAGCCGTTAAAGTTTACTGCTTAGGCCTTCCTTCAAGGTACAATATGGATATTACTTTCAAAAGTAATTTGGAATACAGAGTGAGAAGAATATGTTAACTCTTTGCAAACACCCTAACTCAGGGAAATTCTTGCCTTTTGAAATGATGTGCTGCTTTTCTAAGGGAACAGAAAACGCGGCATTAAAACTTACTTTTTACTGACCTATGTATAAATTAATGATGTCCCACTTTGAAGCGAGCATTACCTCACAGAATTTCAGTTGGTAATTGAAGGAAATGATCATTTTACTTCAGTTCAGCTTTCATGCCAGTACTGTAACCCGCACCCACACACTGTGATAAACTATGTAAGCTGTCACATTTTTATGTGCTCTCTCTTCTTGAGCAGCGGCATATTTGCACTCAGCAGTCTGTCTCCACACTCCTACACACAATTAAATAATGAGATTCTGCAGATATAACCTAGTTAAAGGTTCTATTCAGAATGGAACCTGATCTTTCAGAGTTCAAATCTGCTCATCTAAAGCTTCAGGGAATATATTGCTACGTTGAACTAATTCCTAAGTACAATTTTACCCCGGATGCTGTATTGTTGTCTCTGCATTCCTTTATTTTCCTATTACAATTACGTGACTGATGGAAATGTAGTCTTAGAGTGATGGTGTGGTGGAAGGAGTCTAATCATGTCCATTTCTAGATGCAGAAAGGACTTCTCTAGCCCTTGGACTTAGAAGGGAAGAAATTTCACACTGAGGCCAGTTTAAGTATTAGACCCGTATCCTAGAGTTCCAATCTTTGTTTTATTAAACCGAATCCCCTATCATGCCAACATTACATTCTGTAGTGCTTGTTCTGACCTTTTGAATTGTAGGCTGAATGAAATCATCATTTTATATCATAGTTTTTTTTTTAAAAGATGTCTAGAATATGAAAACATTTCCTCTTAATTATCTCTGGATCATGCGTGTCATTTTACCAGCCATTCCTCATGGGCCATTCAGATTCCTCCCAGTGTGTTTGTCCTCTTCTGTATATTTTACCTAGTCAAATATTTATTCTAAAACGTATTGTCCTTATTTTGGAAAAGCATCCTAATGTGGCCAAATCACAGCTCCTTCTGGTAATTCTATGGTCAAGGGCTTCTGCCAAAAGCTTTATTAATACAGAGACTCCATTTCCCTTTCAAAATATCTTTTCCTTACAGTATCAATTCAAATAAAGCCTGTAATATTTCTAGTTTTCAAGTTCCTTTGTCCATTCATTATAGTTTTGATCTTCCCAGAATGAAGATAATTTTCTTTCACTTTGATGCCAATTTGACTAGTTTGTATTGTTTATCATACTTAAATTTATTCTAATTAGCTGTCATCTAAATGTTTGATAGCTAAACATTTTTATCTATTTTTAAAGAATTGAAGGTAATTTAGACTATGACAAAGAAAGATCTTTATAAGTCAACTCAGAATCACCCACAATGCTAAGACAATGAGTACAAGATAAAAACCCCAATAGTATTTTCCTTATTCAGTTCTGATGCCTCCATCTTATCTGCAAGGCTAATTTAGTACATTTAATTCAGATTATTAATACAGGATATGGAATTTCTAACAATTTTGATATACAGAGAATACCTCAAATTTGTGAATATTTTTTCTTCTTAGAAGTCTGTATACTCTATCTCCCTAAAATATAAATAAGAACAGCAAGAGGGGTATAATTCCTTAGGATGCTACTAAAAATTAGCCTACTGGACAGTACTAAAATTCATAGTTATCAGTTTTTATTTGGAGTAATAGATTATACTGTGGTTAAATCTAAGGATTTAGACTTACTGGTCAAATGTGTTTATTGAGTTCTTCCTCTATAAAAGGCACAATAGTAGGCATAGGGGTTACATCAATGAACATGAGAGAGAAAGACACTTTGTCTCTTTATTAAGGCTTTGAAAAACATAAAATGGGGTAGACATGACTATACATACTCCTTTAACAAGACTAGTTGAGAAATATATCCTCTGCAACTCATATTTGATCTCTCATTTGATATACCAAGAAGAAGAAGGTCAAGTAAATATCTGTGGGATGAAATTTTCAGGAAAAAAAAGAGGGCTAAAGATAAAAATTTATTTTCTCAAGAAGAGAAGAAGCAGTACAAAGGACCTGAGAAACAAAAAGTGTGGTGTAGGGAAGCGCAGAGTTGGTAGTAAATCAGAGCAGATAACAAGGCAAAGCACAGGTCATGTAAGAATTTGTAGACATGGTTAGAAGTGAGAAAAATCTTTATGTTTAAAATGGGAAGTTTTAAATAGATTACAACCTGCTATTCGAGCCTCTAAAAGGTCATTCTGGCTATTCTTTAGTAGATAGTTCGCAGGGTAGCAAGAAGGGAGGCATGGAGACCTGATAGGATATCATATCTGGAATCTGGATGCCAATGGCTTGCAAAGATTTGCAGTTGTATAAGCAGTAAGGATTAAATCTTTTTGAAAATAGATTTTAGAGGATTTTCTATTGAATTGTATGTAGAGTGTTAGGGCAAGATGCGTCACGGATGAGTCTAAGATTTGTGGTCTCAGTGGATAGATCATGATTTATTTATCAATAAATTGTTTTATTTAGGGTGGGGTGTTATATTGATAATATGATGTAGATGATATTGTCATTATTTTGGCTATATTATATCAGAAACACCTTTTTGCATTTGGTTCTTAGGCAGTGCAGTACACGTCTCCCACTCTAACATATACAAGGGCCAAAACTTCAATTTCCCTAGCTAATTTACATCAGTAGTGTGGACAGAGGACTAATGCTCTTGCAATCAGGAGCACATATTCTTGATTTTGACTCAAAAGATTATAATCAAAAGAGTTTCCAGCATTAGCAGATTATCCTCTCTGGCACCGGTGGCAGCTGCATTGTGTTTAAGTTCCTTAAGTGTCAGTAGAAGTAGTGTTAGGGGCAGCTTCCAGGACAAGGGGCTAATTGTATTCGCAGTGTATTAATAGTGGTACAAGTGTCAATATCTAAATTCTGACAAGGTGGCCTTGGTTAATTTACTAGACACTACTTCAGTGGTTCTTCTGTTATACCAGTCCTGTGGTGGGATTTGGGGTATGATCCCAAATCATGTATCTTCTAAGAATGTTTCTCTAAGTATCCCAACAATTTTGTGAATTACTCAAGATCTTATGTTTTCCCTTTTATGCTTTGATTTACTAGAAACTACTTCAGTGCTTACAACTAAGAACTCTCAAAATATAAAAATTGGAATTAGAAGTAAAAGGTCCTAAGGCAAGTGAAGGGAATCTGTGATTTGTTATCTGCTTGTATTGTCACCGAGGGCAGTGATAATCAGCTAGTACACTATGGGATTGCTAGGAGGAGTTGAACACTAATGATTTCAGTAAACACTAAGTGAACCTATAAATTGAACTAATCCTACAATTAATAGATTTGCAGAATCAAATTTTTAAAGGTTTTTTCTTAGCACTGTGACTAAAACCGACAATAGACATTTTAGTGAAGTCATAGAAAGACCCATATATATGAGCATGTATGTGTGTGTGTGTGTGTCTAAAGGGGGGGGGGATGTTCTATGTCATATTTTGCAGATCGCAGAATATCCTTGTGTTTATTTCATAATGAGCCTCCCTTAACAGCAAGTACATGTACACCTCTTCTGTTTCATGAGGATTTTCTTACATTGTTAAAAAACAAAAAACTGGGGCACCTGGGTGGCTCAGTGGGTTAAGCCTCTGCCTTCAGTTCAGGTCATGATCTCAGGGTCCTAGGATCGAGCCCCACATCAGGCTCTCTGCTCGGAGGGGAGCCTGCTTCCCCCTCTCCCTCTGCTTGCCTCTCAGCCTACTTGTGATTTCTCTCTTTGTCAAATAAATAAATAAAATCTTTAAAAAACCAAAAACCAAAACCAAAGCCAAAACAAAACAGAAATGACCTGGCACAAGGGAGCTCTTTTCAAAGAAAAAGCAATTCTCTAATGCTTGCATCTCCAAATATACTTGTTTGAAAACTGTGATTCAAATGAAGCTTTGTCATTGGAAAAAATGAACAAGAGTATTTTTTTAAAGATTTTATTTATTTATTTGACAGACAGCGATCACAAGTAAGCAGAGAGGCAGGTAGAGAGAGGAAGGGAAGCAGTCTCCCTCCTGAAGAGAGAGGCTGATTCGGGGCTCAATCCCAGGACCCTGGGATGATGACCTGAGCCGGAGGCAGAGGCTTTAACCCACTGAGCCACCCAGGGCCCCTGAACAAGAGTATTTTAAAGCTAGAGATCTATCTATCTGTCTATCATCTATTATCTTCCACTTAATTTCTATAATTTACATGGAACCTTCAAGATTAAGAACCACAGTCCATAATCTAATTCATATAGTCTTCAAAGAACAGTTAGTAACTTGAGGAAAGACCTTAGAATAATATAACAAATAAAATAAAATTCCTATTAGTTTGCTTGGACTTTCATAGCAAAGTTCCATAGACTTAGTGACTTCTATAAAATGATAAATCCAATACAATACTGGGTCCGGGGTGAATAATACATTTTAATGACAAGAACTTCAAATATACTGAATAAAATTCCTTACACATTCTTTTTTGATATGCTTGTTTGGTCAGCACCAAGGTAATTAGGTTTGGGAAAACAGCACTATGACCTGTACTTTAAATCCAGTCTTCTTTTTTTTTTTTTTTTAAAGATTTTATTTATTTATTTTGACAGACAGAGATCACAAGTAGGCAGAGAGAGAGGCAGGCAGAGAGAGAGGAGGAAGCAGGCTCCCTGCCGAGCAGAGAGCCCGATGTGGGGCTCCATCCCAGGACCCTGAGATCATGACCTGAGCCGAAGGCAGAAGCTTTAACCCACTGAGCCACCCAGGCGCCCCCCTTTTTTTTTAATAAATAAAGTTTTATTGGAACACAGCAACTATATTTAGTTTCCATATTGTCTATTTCTGCTCTCACACTACAATAGCAGAAATGAGTTACTGGGATAGATTTGTTATGCTTACAAAGCCTAAAATATTCAGTATTTGGCCCTACATAGAAAAAGTTTGCTAATCCCTATATAAGTCAAGCAAGCTATGTGTGAGATAATAAATTAACAGCGATTTTTGTTTTTAACATTAGTTAATGGCTTGCTGACATGATCAGGGCTTGCAAGGAATAACTTTGGAGCATTTAAAAGAAAAAGGTTTGGGAAATTATCTCTTAGATTAGGTCAAAATATGAGTCTCATGAGACTTGCCAAAGTCCCAAGAAATAGGATCCCAATAATCAATTAAACTAGATGAGTTACCTTGTAATTATCAGAGAGCTCATTTCTAGCTATCTGGTCCTTGTCAATGGCTGTTTCTTTGACAATCAATAAAGACTAGGATCTTCTTCTTAGCCAAGTTAGCATATACAGTAAGTGTAATCTAACCTTCCAGAGGTGGACTTCTCTCTGGATTCCCTGAGAAAGTACTATACTCTGGGGGAGCTCAGAAACCATGTAATAGCTGTATTAAGTAAATTACATAGAGTCCTAACATGGCTTTGACAGTATACACTTAACAGTTTGTAGTTGTTTTCTCTTTAGCCAGTGCTACTCCAGGACCCTCTAAGTTTGTTTCATGAAATCATTTTATCACTGATATTTTATAAAACACAATGTTGACTCTGACCAAAGAAATTTAGATGAAAAACAGGGCAATAAGCTAATTATCATAAAATTTATTTGCATTACACAATCTAGAAGCAACAAGCATTCTAGAACCTTCTTAAACCTAGTTGTAGTAGAGAGAAAACCTTCTGAGTTTGGAGTTCTAGCCATATCAATTTCTTTTTCTTTTTCTTTTTTTTTTTTTTTTTTTTGTTGTTGTTGTTGTTGTTGAAAGAATACATGATGTGGGAACCAGAAGAGAAAAGACAAATGGTGCATGCTGAACATTACACAAAATGATTTCGGTGGAAATTCTTTTCCTGAAAACTATAATTCCTGAGGAAAGAAGCTCCCATTTTCAGACTTAACATGGGGCTTACTGAACTAGAAACTGAGGCTATATTGCTGGACATTTTTTGCTTGTTTCTCTTTTTCACTCTTTCACTCGTTTTCATTTCTTTCTTTCTTCTTTCTTTCTTTCTTTTATTCTTTAGGGAGAACAGGCAAAGGCAAGAAAAGAAATGGAGTATGATTTTGGCTGAAATAATCCATTCTGACTTTCAAGGACAAGTGTGTTGCTATTGCAGAAGGAAGTAAAAATTGTATGAACGGACTTCAAGAGATTGCCTCTGTATATCTTAGTACAGCCTGTCTAGTAGTAAAAGTTAAAAAAAATCTCTAAAGGAAGAGAAATAGATTTACAATCCTCCAAAGATAAGTTTTAATCATATTCTTTGATAAAATGATCAAACTAAAATTAAAAGAAATATGGAATAAATAGTGAAGAAAGACAATTATATGGATTCATTACCAGTGGATAATATTAGAATTCATGAAGTTTTTGTGTGTGTGTGTTTTTTTTCTTTGTAGAGTTCAAAAAATCTGTGTTGTGTATATCAAATAATATTTTTCCTATCTCTTATCTATCATATATATATATGGCATTAGAGATAATGAAATTATAACAATCCATAGTTACAGAATTTTTAAGATGAATTGTGACAGAACTAGAAAAACAATAGTGATTACTAGGATAAACTATATGTCCAGTTGAGTGCAATAAATGATATGAGTTTGTATTTTCAAATTTGTATTTGTATTTTGGAGAGCTAAAGAATGAGTGTCTAATATTATGAAACATATTTAAATTATGTTAGATAAGAACCATTTTTATTTGTAAAGATGAGAAAAAGTGTGTATGTTTTCATTGGAAAGTCAATAGTGTGGAATAATTTGCTTGTTTTCTCCCTTTTCCTTTTTCTCCTTTTCCTTTTCTTGTTTCTTTTATTTTTATTTTTCCATTTGTTTTGTTTTGTTTGTTTTTTGTTTCCTCATGCCTAGTTGCAATGCTTGGGAGAAACCTTACTTTATTAATCTAAATAGGGGGCAGAGCTTCCTTCTCACAATAGAAGCAGATCAATCCAGATAGACACTTTTTCAAATGAGTTAAAAATGAGTAGGGACACCTGGCTTACTAAACTCTGGCAATCAGGTGTTCTCAATCGGGGCTTCAAATAAAAAAAGGGGCACAAAGATTCTCAAACTACATAATTTTATTCTCACATCATTGGCAGTTGTAGCAAGATTTCTTTCTTGGTGACAGTGTCAGTGGTGTTAATATTGGCTAGAAGTGCCTTCCCAGTGACGCCTCTGGATTAAGCTGAAGAATCTATAGTTCAATTTCCTCAAGGAAACATTCTGAGGGGAGATTTGTTTTTTTTTTTCCTTAGACACGTAGCAAGCAACCTTCCCAGCCATTGGCTGATACTATCAAAATATTATTAATTAAGTTCTTTTGTGCTTATTTTAGCCAGATGTCATTTAACCAGATGTCTAATTTTCACAAAACAATTGTTACTGATAGAAGCAAATGTAGATAGAAATTTGATTATTAGCACTAGTCATAATACTCTTAGTGGTTTTTGAGAATGAGAGTCCAGCTGGAATGGGTGAAGGATAGAATGAGTATTGTGGAAATATAATAAGAATAGACAAATATTTCAATTTGCTGTTTATCATAGGAAAAATCAAAAGAAATTTGGGCAAAGTTCTGAGGCAAGGAAAAGAGAATATTTACAGTTGCAAATCCTTTTAAAATGGTGAAAAGAAATAAGGTGCAGAGTCAAAATTATGAGATGATTGAAAAAAGGATCCCAGGCAATTTTTACTGAAATAAAAAGGAAGACAGAAGATCTAGAAATGGAATTGGAATCAAATAGGTTAACTTAAGTCATGGTGGGAAGTTATGTAGATTTCTTTTGATTTCATGTACTTTCTTTGTGAGGAGATTAGTACAGTCTTTGGCAAAAAGGGGGTGGAAATGGGACATATTGGAATAGGGGAAAGTTACAAAATACCTCAAATAATAGAAAAAATAATTTATTAGAAAAGTGAAGTAGGAATGGTTCCCATATTATTATGTTGGTCTAAATCTTTATTTTTCATTATAGCATAGTTATAATTTTTCTATTTCATTCTTTTTTTTAATTTTAATTTTTATTTAAACACATAATGTAACCCCACCATCCTCTCCCAACACCCTCCCCCCACCCCCTCATTTTGTTTTATGACATTAAGAGTCTCTTTTGGTTTGTCTCCCTCCTGATCCCATCTTGTTTCATTTATTCTTTTCCCACCCCCTTAACCCCCACCCCCCGTTGCATCTCCACTTCCTCATATCAGGGAGATATATGATAGTTGTCTTTTCTTGAGATCTTTTTAATTAATATGTGAGAACAAAGTTCAATAAGTAATATAAGTATTTCTTGTGACCATATATTTCCTGAAAATGCAAGTTTTATTATAATTCAATTGGAAAACATGAATATGTAGGTATGCATATATTTATATATAATTTTAATGCAACAATGTATTAAATAAGTATTTGTTATTATTCAAATCTTCAAAACCAAACCTGTGTGGTAAATGTTCTTAATTTAATCTATTGACAACCTCTGACATACCTTTAAATTTTGACAGTCTATTCTCTTTACATTTCTCAGTATTTTGTAACTCCTTCCTATTATGTGTGAACATTATGTTTCCTCTGTCTTCCATAAAAAGTAACAAATGAAAACTAAAAACAACAACAACAAAAACAGATTTTCAACCCTCTTTCCTTCCAGTAATATCCTATCCCTTATTTTCCTCTTAAATCTAGGAAGAATTGTGTATGTCTGAGTAATATTCCATTGTATTTCTTTATACCACATCTTCTTTTTCTTTTTTATAATTTTTCTCTATTTATTTGACAGACAGAAATCACAAGTAGGCAGAAAGGCAGGCAGAGAGAGAAGGGGAAGAAGACTCCCTGCTGAGCAGGGAGCCTGATGTGGGGCTTGATCCCAGGACACAGATCAGGACCTGAGCCAAAGGCAGAGGCTTAACACACTGAGCCACTCAGGTGCCCCTATACCACATCTTCTTTATTCATTCATCTGTTGATGGACATCTAGGCTCTTCCCATAGATTGACTATTGTGGATGTTGCTGCTATAAACACTGGGTCCAGGTGTCCCTTCGGATCACTAGGTTTGTATCCTTTGAGTTAATACCTGACAATGCAATTGCTGGGTGATAGAGTAGCACTATGTTTAACTTTTGGAGGAACATCCATACTGTTTTCCAGACTGGTTGCACCGTTCTGCATTCCCTCTAGCAGTATGAGTGTTTCCCTTTCTCCAATTTGCAGTGATGTGGATAGAACTAGAGGGTATTATGCTAAGCAAAATAAGTCAATCAGAGAAAGACAATCATCATATGATTTCACTCATAATTGGAATTTAAGAAACAAAAGAGGTGATCATAAGGGAATGGAGGGAAAAATAAAATAAGATCAGAGAGGGACACAAATCATAATAGACTCAATTCTAGGAAACAAAGAGAGGCTTGCTAGAGGGGAGGTGACTGAGGGGATGGGGGAACCGTGTGATAGGCATTAAGAAGGGCACATGATGTGATGAGCACTGGGTTCTATATGCAACTGATGAATCACTGAATTTTACCTCTGAAAATAATAATACACTATATGTTAACTAATTGAATTTAAATTAAAAAAATAAAATGTCTTAAAAATGGAAAAAAATATAGCTGCTCTCCGCAAAATCTGTTCTATTTTTCTTTGAATATCTTTTGAACTTCATCATTCTATCACAATGGTACATCAGTGTCATTAAATACCCATGCTGCATGTGGCATTGGAGACTTTTACATCACCTCTTGAAACCCTGTTTCCCACCTGGCTTCCACATCTCCACACTCCCCTGGATTTCATTCCCCTCACTGACTCCTTCTCATGAGGTCTCATTGCTGGCCACTACATAGAAATATGGTGCTTATTACATAATTTTCTGATAGTTTGAATATTAAGTAGATTTTCTCCATATCTTACCTACATTTCTTTTTTCTCTTATTCCCTAGGTGTTAACTGCACAGAGAATCAGTTCCAAACAGGTTCTAGATGCCCTAGATTGAAAACCAGTACTCAAGAGACAAGTGATTATTGGAAAGGAAAGGTCACTTTATTCAGAGAGGCAGCAACCTAAGAAGACGGTGAACTAATGTCTCAAAAACCATCTTCCCTCACCGCGTGGAGCCCAAGGGTGTTAAAGAAAGGGGAAGGTGTAGGAAAAGATAGGAGCAAGTGCCCAGGTGATTTTTACTTTGTGGACATGACCATGAATGGACCTGCTAGCATCAGTGACAGCTGTTTCCCAATGCTCAGACCTTATCTTCTGGGCAAGTTTAGTCCTTCACTCCTCGAGGCCAATTTTCTGCAAATCTCAAGGAAAGTATATTAGTTCTACTAGGGACTTAGATCAACAAAGCTAGAAACAAGTTAACCCATAAACCCAGTGGAAGTGCTGTTACACAAGTGGTTCAATTATCTGCTATCTGAAACAGCTATTTTACATTTTTTTTTTCAATTTTTATCCCAACCAACCCAAGTCTAAGCTGATGATGTTTTTATCTTATTTTACATATTTGAAATATATATTGGTTAATTTTGTAATTGCATAAATAGTATCATGTTAATATTTTTATATCCTGGTTTTTTGTTCAATCTTTTTTCAAGATTCATCTATATATACTTTATCATGCAAACATTAAATCAAGTTAACACTTTAAAATAATTTAATAGTATGTGTGTTTCAGAATAACAAGAACTCATATTCCCCTAAATATTATTTGGGCAAAGAAAAGATATCTAGATTCATCACTGCTGCTACAACAGTGGCATGACTTTACATCCTTGAACCTCTTTTTTCTTTTTTTTTTAATTTTATTTATTTATTTTTAGAGATTTTATTTATTTATTTATTTGACAGACAGAGATCACAAGCAGGCAGAGAGGCAGGCAGAGAGAGAGGGAGAAGCAGGCTCCCTGCTGAGCACAGAGCCCGATGTGGGGCTCGATCTCAGGACCCTGAGATCATGACCTGAGCCGAAGGCAGAGGTTTAACCCACTGAGCTACCCAGGTGCCCCTGAACTTCTTTTTTCAATTCATTGATATTTATATTAATATACTTTGTAATATGTTTCCTAAATTGTTATTGCTATTAAATTAAGTTATATAGCTTTCTTTTTTAATATATAATCATAGTTTTAGAAGATTTGTTTGCTTTATTTTATTTTTAGTCTGTAATAATATATACTAGGATGAATTCTCTGCAACACTCATAGGCAAGAAACTTCACATCATTATATTTTTAGAATTAAACTGAATTACATATATCTTTTTCAATATTTCAGAGATAGCACATAGCAAAGCTCAATTTAGTTTTGTTTATGAAACCAGTATTATTATTTCTTTTTCCCCTCAGAACCTAAAACCTGGCATTGTGTAATTAAAGATGACCATGTTAATAAGTCATCTTTATTGTGGGCTTACCTTTTAAAATCAAAGCAAAGCAAGACTAACAACAGTAAAACTATTATGAGTCTTGAAAAATATATCTAAACATCTTCTCTATTATTTATAGTCTCAGTTAAGCAATTCATAGCAATGTCTTAAGGTCATGGGTATACTAACTGAAAAAGGTCATGGCTTCTACACTCAGAAAGCTCCAGGCTTGGGGAAGCTATTTTTTAGACCTACTCTCTTCTTGTGGGCCAGTTAGTTTCCAAGCAGGACTCTTGAATGAATCAAGCATCTTGGCATTTATCTCTCATGTAATTAATTCTAATTGACTCTGATCTGGCCATGAGACTCACTTTTGATCAATAGAATGGGATGCAGGTGATTCAGTGTGGTGTCTGAGACTATATCATAAAAAGCCTTGCAGCCTCTGTCTATACTTCTTGTCTTAAGTTGCTTGTGGTGTGTGTGTGTGTGTGTGTGTGTGTGTGTGAGAGAGAGAGAGAGAGAGAGAGATACCACTTCCCAGAACCTAGCTAACATGTTTTGATCAGCCCAAACTAAAGGCTAAAGTCAGAAGTAGGTGCTCTGGTAAACATCCCCACTGAGGTTTCAGGCAGCAGTCACCCCAGCCAGCCTTGTGACTTAAATATGTTGGACTAGCTTAGTGGAATTTTAGGATGACTATAGTCTAGGTCTTCTCTGATTGCAGTCATGTGAAAAACCTCAGGCAAAAACTATTAGCTGAGTCCAATAAAGGAATCACATTCTCTTGTTTCTATTGTATGGCTTCTTTTTTTTTTTTTTAAGATTTTATTTTTATTTATTTGTTAAAGAGAGAGAGAGAGCACAGACAGACAGAGAGGCAGGCAGAGGCAGAGGGAGAAGCAGGCTCCCCGCTGAGCAAGGAGCCGGATGTGGGATTCTATCCCAGGATGCTGGGATCATGACCTGAGCTGAAGATAGCCGCTTAACCAACTGAGCCACCCAGGCGTCCCTATTGTATGGCTTCTTTTAAATTGTTACAAACATACACCATGATTCATGGCTCCATTATGTCTCTCCTGTGTAAATAATCCTTTATTAAAATTTGAAAGCATAAATACTAATGTAATTATTATGAGGTACAGAATACAGATAACATAAATGACATTTATGAATAAGACACATAATTTTAAAAATAACACGATGTAATGTGAATATTAATGATTATATAAAACAAATGCAGAAATTAACCTTTCTGTGTGTTTTCAACAGAACATTGATACTACAGATAAGATCATAAGGAGGTTCATTTATTATCCTTTTATTGAATTCTTGCCAATGTATTTTAAAAATTCACTTAGATTAATTTTGGCATTAATTAAAATGCTTTGCATATATTTTCTACAGAGTGAAACATAAAATTGAATATATTAGTATATGAGTCTGAATAATGCCTTTAAGTTCACCAGGATAAACAAACAAACAAACAAAAACACAACATAATAAATAACTGTAATAGTTATAACAGGAACACCTGGGTGGCTCAGTTGATTGAGTAGCCGTCTCTTGGTTTCAGGTCAGGTCATGATCTTGAGGTCTTGGGATCATGCCCCATGTTGAGCTCAGCACTCAGCCAGGAGTCTGCTTTGGGATTCTCTCTATCCTTCTCCCTCTGTCCCTCCCCTTGTTCTTTCTCTCTCAAACAAATAATTAAAAAAAATAAAAGAAGAGTTATAAGAATTTAAGTTGAAGTAGGTTAATGATAACATGTTAATATTATCAATTTTAATTTGAAGAAATTAATATATTTGGGTTATAGGTTTGTCCATTTGTTTACTTGTGTATTCACTCAGAAGAAACTTATCTGATAATTTAGAGACTTTGAATATTTCTATTATTTATGTTCTGGCTCCACTGCACTGAACAGTTTGCAAACATGCAGTATCTCTGTCATGGTTTATCTGAAAGAGGAAGAGGTATCACTTGTCCAAACTGTCCATAATTAAAATATTCAAGCACTGAGTGGAAATAAGAAAAATACTATTCCAGAATCTTAAAATATTTGCTGATAGGCTTTCCTGCTCTTTCTAGAGCTCTCTCCTAGTAGTGTTTTGATTTCATTTTTGTTTTCATTACTAGGGAAAACAAATTTCCTAATTGTTTCACAAATACATAATCTTCATAGGTTGGGTTGGATTATAATTCATATATATACACATATATAATAAATTCTATTGTATAATTTCAGTATTATATTTCTAACTTTGTTGGAGAGATCATGACAAGAATCTAGATGTTTAGTTTAAACTTTGTTTCCAAACCTTTCTTCTAGAGATTCTAATTCACAAATCTGAAGTACAAATATTTAATTAGTCAACCAATTGATTTTCATCTGATGATAGTCTTCAAATAATTATCTTAAGTTGCTTATTAATTTATTATAATAAAATTTATTACCAGAAATATAATAGACATTATTAACATTTGACATGCTTAAAACACAAATATATTACTTCAGGGTATGAGAATAAAGGGGTGCCATCCCATGATATATCTTTCAAATACTCACTTGTAGGAGGCTACTCATTTTCTTTACTCAAAAACCACTGTTGTCTGGTCTACTGTTTGAAGGATTTATAAGATTTCGGAATTTTGCATAGCTTTTTATGTCTTGATTAATGTAATTTAACTTGAAACACCTTTGAAAAGAAGTACATGAAAATATATTTTTAACATTCTATATTATATTTAGTTATCACAGTCCTTCCTTTCCAATATAGTATTATAGCATATGGCTAGACTTAAGAATTTAGCTTTAAACCATGAAAAATATATTAATAAGTAAACAACATAAATGTCTGATCAACAAAAAATAACTAAGACATAAAATAACAAATGGTCATGTCAAACTGGTTTTTAGATTACTTTATTACCTCTACTAATTTTTGTTCTGCTCTCATTCTTGATAAAATTCTCACCAGTTATTAAAATATTTTAGTTTTTCAATACAAATTTGTATTATTGGAATTTTTATATTGGAACTATTGACTAAATAATAAAAAAACAAACAAACTTAAGGTTTATCAACTCACCTGCTGAGTCTCTAGCTGATAAAAAGTCATTTTTAGAAGAATGGATAGACTCAGTCTGTATGCTCCAAGTAGTTAGAAGAAATCAAATTCTGAAAATCAGCTAAGATGTAATTTCAACACCATTAATTGATTACTGAAATAAACATAAAAAAATAAAAGAATATCAAGAGTATCAAAAAAAACTACTATTGAATAATCATATGCAAAGGAATAAAGTTGGATTCCTCCTTGACGTCATATACAAGAGTTCACTCAAAATATGGCGTAAGACATAAATATAAGAACTAAAATTATAAAACTCCTGAAAATAATAGGCATAGATCTTCAAGATCTTGAATTACACAATTCTTGGACATAACTCCCCAAAATAAACTAAAATAACAGGATTAATTAGACTTGATTAAAAAAACACTTATGTGCTGAAAAAGACACTATCAAGGAAGAAAAATACATTTTTCAAAGAAGACACAAATAATAAACACATGAAAGGTGCTCAGCATTGTTATTCATTAGGGAAATTTCTATCAAAACCACAGTGACATATTTCTTCACACCCATTGGGATGGCCATAATCAAAAGTATAGAAGAAAACACAGAAAACAAGAAGTGTTGGCAAGAATGTGGAGAAATCAGAGCTCTCATACTGATGGTGGGAGTATGGAGGTTCCCCAAAAAGTTAAAAACAGAACTACCCTATGACTCAGCAATCACACAACAAGATATTTACCCAAAGGATACAAAAATATTGATCTGAAGGGTTACATGCACCCCACCCCAACGTTTATAGGAGCATTACCAATACTAACCAAATTATGGAAAGATTCCAAATGTCCATCAGCTGATGAATGGATAAAGAAGAAGGGTACATACCATGGAATATCACTCAGCCTTCAAAAAGTATGAAATCTTGCCATTTACAATAACATAGATGGAGCTAGAATATATTATGATAAGCAAAATAACTCAGAGAAACACAAATACCATATGATTTCACTCCTATGTGGAATTTAAGAAACAAAACAGATGAACATAGGGGGAAGGGGAAAAAAAGAGATTAAGCCAAACCATGAGAGACTCTTAACTATATACAGGACAAAGTGAGAGTTGCTGGAGGGTAGGTTGGTAGGGGGAGGGTCTAAAGAGGTGATAAGCTTAAGGAGGGTGCTTGTTTTGACTGGGTATTGTATGTAAGTGTGGAATCACTAAATTCTACTCCTAAAACCAATATATTATATTATATATAATATAATATATATTAAAACCAATATATTAACTAGATTAATCACTATATTAACTAACTAGAATTTTAATAAAAACTTTAAAAATAAAAATATATATAACATGAAAATAATATTTAAAAAAAACATGCTAAGCAAAAGAAGCCAGTAATGAAAGAATATGCATAGTATTATTCCATTGATCTGCTATGCCCAATGTAAGCAAGACTCTAAAAATTGGAAGTGGATTAGTGGTTGCCTAGGCCTTGGAGGTGGATTATTAGGAAAATTGGAAGAATGATAACTAAAACCTGGAAGCTAAAAAGTTAAAGATTTTATTTCTTCAGAGAGGTTTCTTCTGGCCTTCATTTATAATATTGGTCCCCATCCCCACTCACTCTCCTCTCCAACAAATGATGTTATTTTTGTATCACCAGGATCTGAAACAGTTTCATACATTTACTGGTTTGCTTCTTTATGGACTTAAAGAGAAGAGATAATTAATATTCTAGTGAATGTATGAGTTAGTGAGTTAAAATAATAAAATCATGTATTGTTCTTTATCCAAAATGTAGACTTAACGAATTTGGCAGTCCACACATGTCCATATTCAGTCATAAATATTTATGAAGGTAATATTGGGAAAATAGATACTGTATTTTGTTTCATACAATCTATTAGTAGCTACTGCTTCTAGTTCTCGCCTGTGGTTATTAGAAAGAAAACCAGGTTTGTGTGGGGAATCTGCTTTAGCTGATAACCACAATAAAAAAACATCAAACATAGCTAATTTTTCTACAATTAAACAAATACCTTGGAATAAGAATGGTAAGACTTACTTATAACAACACAACAACAAATTGTGCTATGAATAAAGTTAGTCTTCTGCATTCTTACTACCTTCTCCATATTCTCCCACTTTATAGTGGCTTCCTATTTTGGCTGTGTTCATGTATAATTTTCTGAAGTTCTGAGTTTCCCTCTAATTTCTCAGCTCTAGTTCCTCAATCTAAATATAAATATAGTTATTACTATATCTTCTATGAAGGACTATATAGTTATAATAGTTATTATAATAATATAGTTATTATATTATATATAATACATATAATATATATAGTTATAACTATACCATATAGTTATTATATATATAATATAGTTATTATAATAATATAGTTGTTAATAGTTCTTCTATGAAGGTCATCTCAACAACAGTGTAACAAATCAATCACTGCAGTTAGATGTTTGAAAATACAGCTTCATAACAAAAAAAAAATGAGTACATTTGGGACACTTAGAAAATCTTATGTCACAAGGTGTATGTCTTGTCCCTTTTAGCACCATAAGGATTCTAGTCTCTTCATCTTACTAAAGTTCTAGAAATTGATGTCTTTCACATTCTACAATCAAGAAGGAAACATCAGGTGCAGTAGGACATATGTAAAAGTTGTCAGGAAACAACACTGTTACTTAGGCAAAAGATTAATGGGAAGTAAAACTGGACCACATTTGCATTAGTTTAAGAAAGTGTTGCATGAGGGGCGCCTGGGTGGCTCAGTGGGTTAAAGCCTCTGCCTTCGGCTCAGGTCATGATCCCAGGGTCCTGGGATCGAGCCCCGCATCGGGCTCTCTGCTCAGCAGGGAGCCTGCTTCCTCCTCTCTCTCTGCCTACTTGTGATCTCAATCTCTGTGTAAAATAAATAAATAAAATCTTAAAAAAAAAAAAAGTGTTGCATGAGATGAAGGTTCCGAGTCATTACTTCTCATGAATTTGCTAAAGTTTCTGGTTACAATTGTTTTCAAATATTTTATTTAGATTCTTAGAAATTGAAGCTATAGATAGATATAGAAGATAGTTAGATAAATGATAGATGAGAGATGAGAGATTAGATGATAGATAGATAGATGATAGATAGATAGATAGATAGATAGATAGATAGATAGATACAGATGATAGATATAGCAATGACTCACACTGAAACAGAACACCTAAACATCTAAAACAGAAGTTATAAGCCATTTAAGGAGATACTTGTATTTTTTTTATTTTTATTTTTTTACTTTCTTTTTGGTGTTCCAGAATTCATTGTTTATGCACCATACCCAGTGCTCCATGCAATATATGCCCTCCATAATACCCACCACCAGACTAACCCAACCTCCCACCCTACTCCTCTCCAAAACCCTCAGTTAGTTCCTGAGAGTCCACAGTCTCTCATGGTTTGTCTCCCCCTCCAATTTCCCTCAACTCCCTTCTCCTCTCCATCTCCCCATGTCCTCTGTGTTATTTCTTATGCTCCATAAATAAGTGAAACTGTATAATAATTGACTCTCTCTGCTTGACTTATTTCACTCAGCATAATCTCTTTCAGTCCCATCCACGTTGATACAAAAGTTGGGTATTCATCCTTTCTGATGGAGGCATAATACTCCATAGTGTATATGTACCACATCTTCCTTATCCATTCATCTGTTGAAGGGCATCTTGGTTCTTTCCACAGTTTGGCAACCATGGCCATTGCTGCTATGAACATTGGGGTACAGATGGCCCTTCTTTTCATATCTGTATCTTTGGGGTAAATATCCAGTAGTACAATTCAAGGGTCATAGGGTAGCTCTATTTGTAATCTCCTAAGGAATCTCCATACTGTTTTCCAAAGGGGCTGCACTAACTTGCATTCCCACCAGCAGTATAAGAGGGTTCCCCTTTCTCCACATCCTCTCCAACACTTTGTTTTTCTTGCCTTGTTGATTTTGGCCATTCTAACTGGTGTAACGTGGTATCTCAATGTGGTTTTGATTTGAATCTCCCTAATGGCTAGTGATGATGAACATTTTTTCATGTGTCTGTTAGCATTTATATGTCTTCATTGGAGAATTGTCTCTTCATGTTTTCTGCCCATTTTTTGACAATCATGTCAAATGACATGTCATGACAATCTGTTTTGTGTGTGTTGAGTTTGAGGAGTTCTTTACAGAACTTGGATATCAGCCCTTTGTACTGTCATTTGTGAATATCTTCTCCCATTCCGTGGGTTGCCTCTTTGTTTTGTTGACTGTTTCCTTTGCTGTGCAGAAGCTTTTCATCTTGATGAAGTCCCAAAAGTTCATTTTCACTTTTGTTTCCTTTGCCTTAAGGGACGTATCTTGAAAGAAGTTGCTGTGGCTGATGTTGAAAAGGTTAGTGCCTATGTTCTCCTCTAGGATTCTGATGGCTTCCTGTCTCACGTTGAGGTCTTTTATCCATTTCAAGTTTATTTTTGTGTATGGTGTAAGAGAATGGTCGAGTTTCATTCCCTACACATAGCTGCCCTATTTTCCCAGAACAATTTATTGAAGAGACTGTCTTTTTTTCCACTACATATTTTTTCTTGCTTTGTTGAAGATTAGTTGACCATAAAGTTGAGAGTCCACATCTGGGCTCTCTACTCTGACCCCAAATTGCTAATGAAATGTTGAAAAAGAAAAACAAAACTGGGGGCATAACATTGTCTGGTTTCAAGCTTTACTACAAAGCTGTGATCACCAAGAGAGCATGGTACTGGCACAAAAAAATATACTTGTATTCTTACTTTTAAGAAGTAAAGTCATTCTAGCCAATGGAAAGGAACTAGTTCTGTTTGTGGATTTGCCTATTTCAGGCCTGTGATTCAGTCAGCCTAGGGCTTGTATTACCCTCTGTGCTATGGAAAAAAGAAAAGAATTTATTGGCATATATAATTCCTCTAGGAAGTATTTTTTCAACTGGAGAGAAATTCAATTAATGGAAAGAAATGACAAGTATTTTGCAGATCCAGCCATCTCTATAACCCAGCATTTACTAAGGCTTTAGCCAACTACAAAATCTTCAACACCAATCTTAATAATGTGAGGACATCCCCCAAAACACCCACAAGAAATAATAAAAATAAGGATAAGCTATGATGATGCCAGAAGTAATAAAATCTCTTAGAAAGGTGGCAGTTTGACTTCTAGCTTTACCCATCTCTTCCTACCTCTGTTTCTTTGAAAAACCAAGCGATTGATAAAAGATCTAATAGGAAAGGCAATAAAATAAAGCTATTTGAAAGATTAAAGAGACTTTTGTCAAAATTTTATAAATTTTGTATTTATTTCCATGAGATCAGAAAGTTGTTTTTTTAATTGTTTTTAATTTTGTTTTGTTTTGTTGTTGCTTAAGTCTGTAGCTTAATTTAGTTTAATGGAAAAACTTTAAGGACTAGCAAAATACTGCCCTTTCAACTTTTGACCTCCTCAAAGGAATGTGCAATATGAGAAGTAGCTTTAATGCATAATATAAGAACTAGCTTGTATTGTGATTATGAATAATATTGCTATAAGGAATTTTGTTCAACATTTTCATTTAAAAATTTGTTCCCTATTAACTTTGAGAAGTAGATTAAATTAAAATGAGTATTTCTTAATCATTATACATTAAACTAAAACTTTAATTAGCTAAGCTCTAATAGTTCAAAACCAATAGATTTTAGAAATAGTCCTCAAATGTTCAGCTTGGTTTTCTCCAATATAATAATTTGTAGATGAGTTCATGGAATGTTTTGCTCCCAAAGCACTGAATTAGTCAGACTAGTTTCTAAGACCAAACAGATATATTGTTTTCCTTTGTTTATAACGAAAATGTAAAGTCTTTGAAAGGAAAAAAGAATGCAAATCACAATATCACATTGAAAAGCAAACTAGGAGGGTAAAATAATATGTTAAAAAGATTGAGAAGCCTACATAAATATAAGAATGTTGATCTGCTTATTTAGCAATCAGGACAGTATGTCTATATATAGACTAGGCAGCAGATATAAAGAAAGAGGGCAGCCTTTCTTGTCCACCTGAGGGGCAGGTATTGAAAGGGAGGATGGTAGTTGCCTTACAGTGTTACTAAGGTAAGGTTAGTAATGAACTTTATATATATATACATATATATATGCATATATATGCACACATATATATAAATATTTATATACATATAAAACACATGCATATTCATATGTATGTATATATAGAGAGAATAATTTATATATATAAACTATATAATATATTTATATGCCATATAAATATACAGTTAAATCTTATATGTAATTAATATATAACATATAATTATATGCTACATTTTATATATTTTGTAGACATATATATATAATTGAGACAAAATTATTTTATTTTATACCTCAACATCAGGAATTCTGTTTCTTATATCAGCTAATCATTAAACTCAAGTTAACAGTTTCGAAAATCTGCTTATATAGTTGGAGATCATTACATCTCTATAGAGAAATTTTAATTGGATTAAACTATATCTATAATTAGAAGAGCTTAAATTTTAAAATAAGTTAAGATGGAAAAGTAATACACACAATATATTCAATAGTATATCAGCATGCCAACTACATAGAGATAACACAAACAACCACAAAGGAAAGCACATTTCTAATTAGGTTAATTTTTAGTTGGTAAACATCTAGATAAATGTTAAATATAAAAAGTGAATTTTAAAAACATTACCAATATGCATACACAAATGATTTCTTAAAGATTAGTAATCTTTTATATAATACCTTTATTTGTATACTACAAAACAAGTACTTAAATGTGCTCTTACTGCTTGTGTCTGATAATAAGACAAATAATGCTACTCAAATTGGGTGATATAGGTACAAATTTCAAAATAATAATGCCACAATGAAAAATAGTCCTAATATTATGGAAGTTATTGTACCAAGACCTAGATGACTGTGTTATACATAGACACAAAAATATACATAGATATAATTTGATTTCATTTAAAAATTCTGCTTATTTGAAGATTATGATATGCTTACTATGAGTACATAAAATAGTATCAGGAAGGAAATATCTAATACTATGTTGAGATATTTTAAAAAGTGATAAGTGAAAGGCTTAAGTATTAATACTTTATTCATATCCAGCATTAGTCTGTCATTTTCTGAATTATATTTCAAATGGTCGAATTGCCAAGCATCCAAAGTAGGATAAAATGGTGATCCAAGTTAGTTATTATCAGGAAAGTTGAAAAAAATTTGATATAGGGACACAATTGGAATAGAATACCATGCAAAGGTAAGAGCCAAAATTAGTTTTTCAGAAGTGAGGACATTTAGTAAAACTATGTAGAGAGTAAATTGAATCTTGTTAGAACAGAAAGAGAGGCATTCAAAATATAGGAGATCTAATGTAAAAATAAATTGGTAGTTCCTGTTTCAAAGTGGCTTTAGATCAATTTAGAACACGTTTTTTCTGAATTTTCTTCTTTCACTGGCTATAAATTAGGATTTGTTTTATTTTTGTCCTGTGTTGTATTAATCCCAGGTTAATATGCAACAAAATGCTCTTTTGCCTATTTTTTGGCTTTTAATATGTGTTGCTTATAATTCTGTCTTTCTGTAAACAATTGTTTAAAGTTAACACTTTGTTATATTCAAATTCAGAGAATGAATTGAAGATTAATTACTTGAGCACAAAAAGATTTTTTCTCATATCTTTAGATATTTTCTCACCATAATTTCCCAATGTCTCATCTTTTAGCCACATGAAATTAAGGGAAAAAAAGCTTTTCAAACCATTTTAATTAGTATCTGTAATTTTTAGAATTACATATTTTTTAAATATTTTAACAAAGTTTTAACTATGTATATTCAACAACATTTGGCTTATTGAAAACATCTTAGTATCATTGACTTCAAGAGATTCCTCAAACTTATTATATAATGTGCATTACTTAGCCTGATCTTTCCATTTGGTAATTTTGTTTAGAACTTAACCTTCTTGAATCATTTCTATTCCTTCCCATCACACATAAATTCTAAGTAAGAGGAAATAATTTGTTATTTTTTTTTAATCTCTGGATCTTGCATCTTATATTGTGTATGTCATAATACGGTGTTATTAAAAATAATTCCAGTGACAAAATAATGTAAATGTCAAAGTATTTTAACCTTTTAAATTCCAAACACAAGTGATGTATGATGAGGAATATTATCTCAGTGTTTGCAAGGGGATGTGCTCATTTTTGCTGGGTTGTGATTCGCTAAATCATCCTTGGTTGGCTTCTAAAAAGTCATTAAAGTGTTCTAAATCTTATAATTCATAGATCCAATGACTTTTTAAAGGATTGTGGGCTTTGGGTTCTATAGATCTTGACATTTTGGAAATAGATAAGCACTTTGGAGAATTGAGTTATGTCAATTGTACAAATTCAGCCTCCAACACTTTTGTAGTTACTTTTAACATAATATTTAAACTTAAAATTTTTGAGATAATATATTGATATTACCCTTTTTTTAAATATTGAACCCAAAGTCAATTGCTTGAATTGAAATTTCTAAGTCCAACAATTGCATAAGTTAGGAGCCAAAATACATTTTATGGGAAATTTGTCATAAACGTGCATGAAAATATAGTCTTCACTTCATTTCGTGTGAATATTCACACTTTTCACTAGAGAAGTTTTTTGTGTGTGTGTGTGTTTCTATATTCCCAGTAAATGTTAATTATTACAGAGTACACACAATCTTCCAAAATCTAAAAAATTCTGAAACTCAAATCATTTGCCTATTAAAACTGGATATTATGAGCCTATATTAAAATAAAATAGCAAATAGGCATTGTATTAGCTAATGTAATGCATATTTTTATAACAATTTCTTAATTTTGGTTGTTTAAAAATAAGAACAGCATCTCTGTTGCCATAACATTTCAAGGTCACAGTACTAAGCAAACACCTTTCTGCCATATCACATTTCTAGACTCCAGGTGGCTTGCTGCGCATTTGCCAACCCTAGACCTCTTTGTTGTCAGCTGATACAATGGAATAGAGTATATGAAGTAGGAACACTGATTTCTAAAACTTCCTCCTGGAAATAATGCTTATCAGTGTGTCTTGTCTTCTATGGTGAGAGCTAGCTACATGGCCATAATATATGCTAGAGAGAATCGAATATAGTCTGTGAATGGAGAGAGAGTCTGTGCTATGGAGACACATCTCTGATACCAAAGAGTGAGCACATATTTTTGGTGGAGAGCAAAAAGCTCCACCAAATGTCCACCACAGGTCCTGTTGTTAAATTATGCAGCCAACCACTTACAATTTTCCCTTTTAACATTTATCATCCACCATTGTGCAAGCTACAATTTAAGAATATTTCTTGTTTTCATGTTTGTGTGTGTGTTGTTGGCTGTTTAAAGAAATTATAAATGTAACATTTTTTTAAAAAAATTCCCATTTTTCTTAAAGGAAATTAAAATGACAAGGCGCTATCTCTCCCCCTCTCTCTTATTCTGTGCGTGTGTGTGGTGTGTGCTTTCCTCTTATTAGAGGCCATTTGACTAAATTTGTGGATTTGTCTGCAAGATTCCAGGAAGCTTCTCTTTTAGATGGAGCAACTGCAGATTTTACTAGGCTACTTGGAAAGAATGCACTTAAAATTCATGCAGATAGGGGCGCCTGGGTGGCTGAGTGGGTTAAAGCCTCTGCCTTCAGCTCAGGTCATGATCTCAGGGTCCTGGAATGGAGCCCCACATCAGGCTCTCTGCTCTGCAGGGAGCCTGCTTTCTCCTCTCTCTCTGCCTGCCTTTCTGCCTACTTGTGATCTCTGGCTGTCAAATAAATAAAAAATAAAAAATATTTTAAAAAATTCATGCAGATATATCAACAACATGTTTGTTAACATATTAATATAACATACTAAATAATTTGGTTTTTCAAAGATAGCTTTTTTCCTAATTTTTTTTAATTTCTCAGTGACTTGGATTTCTTTCTTTTTGGTTCACTTTTAATTTTTATTTATTGTTGTCAAGAAATGTAATTATCACCTCCATTACTTGATTAAAAATAAACAAAATATGTACATTTATCTTTCTTTCCCTTTTCTGGCCAGAATCTAAACAGATTAACAGCAAAAAAGCAGAGACACAGTGAGCAGAAGAGAGAAGAGAGCAGAAGGATCAACCCACATTTAATCATAGCAGGCTTCCAGCCTGAAGCAGATCCAAGCTGTTCAGGGGGAGGATAATTAATGATATAGCAAGTTCAGAGTTTTGAATAATATCTTAGTTTGAACATTCTAATTACTGAATTGGGATGGCTTCATGATTTAAAGTTGCTGGAAGTTTTCTGACTTCGAGTTGTAGAAACATCAAACACCAAGCCACTTACAAATAATTTGAAAATCATATATATACACATATACACACATGCATGCACACATCTATATATGCTGAGGAATGGTTAAGGCAGCGTGTGAACACCAAATGAAATGTTAGATAATAAAACAGACTCATTTGATTCCAAGATTTAAGGATTGATATATACTGTCTTTGGAAGAATGAAAACTGAACTGGGACTATATACCCAAGAAAATGAGAATGATCTTTTTAATAATGTCTATAAAAGCCCTAATTTGGACACAACTCAAATGTCCATTAAGAAAAGAATGCATACACTATTTGTGATACTTCATAAAATTGAATACTATACGACAATGAAAATGAATAAACTGGTTCTCTATGAGACAATGGTAAAAACTTGCACATATAAAATCTAGTAAAACAGGTCACCCACAAATGAGTATCTGAAGTATGAATCCATTTGAATAACATTTTTTAAAAAGACAAAACAAATCCATGGTTTGAGGATTAATATCAGTGGGGAGAAATGTATGCCTCTGCAAATAAATATGACCACCACTTAATTCCTGCAACCCACGAATGTAGCCTTAAGTTGAAAAGGATTTTTAGGATATAATTAAATCAAGATTCTGCAAATGATATCTACCTCATTTTCCAGGTGGGCCCCAAATTCCACGACAAGTGTCTGTATAAGAGAAAAACTGAGAAGAAGAATACAGAAGAAAAAGAAATGTGCAGATGGAGGAAGAGATTGGAGTTAAGCAGCAATAAGCCAAGGAATGCCAGGGTATACCAAGGTGGGAGAGCCAAAGGAAGGAATCTCTGCCAGTCTTTTGAGGGAGTACAACCCTGCTGACATCTTGATTTCAGACTTTTAACCTCAAGATGTCTTCCATTTATGATGACTCTTTGTACACATATTAATGATAAAGTTTTCTATTGCTATACTTTTCAAAGTTTACTACAAAACAACACAAATATCTTTGGTAATAAAGAGCAAGAGAACTGGATTAGATGAGAGAACATCATTATTCTCTTTAACATTTATCTGCATTTTCAAAAAAATAGGCTATAGGACATAGGGTTCTATCACAGACAATTTTAAAATGAATACAGTCCTATATGCAGAATACACTAAACTTCTAGCAATGGAGAACAGATGAAATATATATCTTTCTTTTTTCTAGCACCTACAGTTTTTAATATATTTCAATCTCCAGAATCCATTTTTAATAGCTATTGTCAACAAAGTTTCTCTATGAAAGATGAGGGAAAGATGGGCTCAATTTCAATTCCTCAGTGCAACTGCACAAGCTCATTTAACCCAAGCTGAGGTATCTAACTTTGATCAACTAGTAGATTATGACATCATCTCCTAATTATGTTAATATTAATTCTATTCAAAAACTCAGGGCCAGGACTCCTCCTCTAATACTTGCAATGAATAAGGTCAATCCTAGAATGGTATAGAGATTCCCTCTGCACATCAATACGAACAGAAATGAACAGTTCTGACTTTGTAGAAATAACATTTTCTTTTCTCGTTCTCAGGAATACAAAGACTACATATCGAATATTCTTACATTTTAGGCCATATAAAAACTTGAGGTTTGATATCTCAAGGCATGTATTTTTTTCTATAATATATGCTACAGAATTCTGTAATTGTTTTGCATTACATGATTTTCATGACTAGTCTATGACAAATCATAAAGTGCTAATGATGAGGAAGAGGATGATGATAATAACTCAGTTTTATATGAATAATAGAAAATACATTCTTTTTTCCTTGCAACTGAGGGAAAATCTTCTAAATTAATGCACATTTTTTTAGATGTGAAGTTATTATTTAGAACAGGAAATTTTGCGTTATGAAAAGAGGAGCTATTTTGTTGAAAGTCCTTTCCTCCTCGTCATCTGCCTTTCTACAACACACAGGACTTCCAGCTCCTCAAGGACACGACCTCTCTCATAGATCTCTCAAGTGGTAGTTTTGAATCCTCTTACTGTGGTAGTTCATTACAGGATATCAATGTTTTATTTATTCATTGGTTAAACTATCTAACTCAGAGATTATTATTTAATTATTAATAAACATCAATCCTTTTAAATATTTGATAAATTATGAATAATCATATAATTCAGAGATGTAGGCTTAGACATTTGAATTGGAATTAATAATATGTCTTAAAACATAAAGTTGCTCTATAAACAAACAATTCCTTTCCTAGGAATACACTCAGGAGAAATGAAACTATGTGTTTACTTAAAAACATGCACACAAATGTTTGTAGCAGCATTATCCATAATATAAAAATGGATACAATACATATACCTATCAATTAATGAATGGATAAACAATAAATACATAGTATAGGCAGGCAATGGAATATTATTCAGCCATAAAAGAAAATGTCATATGGATACATACTACAGTGTGATGAACCTTGAAAACATTGCACTAAGTAAAAAAGCCAGATACAGTATGTATCATATTATATAATACTATTTATACAAAATGTCTGGAATAGCCAAATTCACCGAGAAAGAAAGTAGGATAATGTTTATCAATGGCTTAAAAGAAGAGGAGGGGAATATTAGAGTAACTTATAATGGATAGGACCTTATAACTGATCCTATCCATTCTTTTTGAGGTCAGCAACATGGCCTGGAATTAAACAAAGGTGATCAGTGTGTAACCCCGTGAATATACTAGAAAACACTAAATTGTTCACTTTTTTTTTTTTGAAAGATTTTATTTATTTATTTGACAGAGAGATCACAAACAGGCAGAGAGGCAGGCAGAGAGAGAGGAGGAAGCAGGCTTCCGGCTGAGCAGAGAGCCCGATGCGGGGCTCGATCCCAGAACCCTGGGATCATGACCTGAGCCAAAGGCAGAGACTTTAATCCACTGAGCCACCCAGGCGCCCCAATTGTTCACTTTTTTAAAAATAACTTTATAGTATGTGAATTATATCTCAATAAAACTATTATTTATTTTTAAATAACTAATTTTATGAGTAGTCTTTGTAAGTTCCTTGCAGAAACCATTTCTTATTATTTCTTATTATTTCTTATTGCACCAACTAGCATACTTCTTTCATATAACAAATTATGATCATTTTAAAATATGTGAATAAAATATTTTTATTTTGTTTTGACCTTTTTATATGACTTTATGTACTTTTCACTGAAGGTTAAAATTCTTATGCTTTTGTACACTTCTCAATATTTATTTTTTATGCTTCTAGTAACTTTATGATCATAATTGCAATGATCTTCAGCATCATTATTCCAAAGTGTTGAGCTATCACAAAGTTTAATGGTAGTTTGATAATCTCTCCATATGAATTAACTATTTTTTTCCTAAGAAACTCCTTTTGACATAGACTGCTTTATTATACAAACATTTTAAATCATGAAACTGTAGTTTTGATTATTTAAGTCACTCATTGTCAGCCAGTTAGTAGAGGATTCCATATTCAAGTCCAGGTGAATCTGATATCAGAATATGAATTCTGAAAACTTCCTATATTGTCTACAGAGTAAATTAATTAACATAAGACACTTAAGACATAAAGAGACATCTGTATAGTCTATTGATTTTGCAATATTTAAAAGTTTATCTTTTTATTTAAATGCATTTTATTCTTCAGAAATATAGTATCAGCTACCTTGCTAGATTACCTTTTGTCCATATATTGTTCAGTGCATTTTCAGAAATCATTATCAGTTAAAAAAAATGGTGTTCTTACAAATGCTGGATTGCTTAAAGAGAACATCTCCAACAACTTGACCAATTCAAAACCACCAGTCCAGTGCAAGTTAAAGTTGTAGATGAGTGTCCTGAGTCATAGAAAGAAACGATGGCTATTCTTTTTGGTTGTAATCAGCAGTAGCGGTGTTAAAAATGCAACTGCTAAAGTAAAAAGTTACAAGATACCTACAGGCAGCAAACAGAAGAAAAAGTAATTAAAGATTGCTGGAAATCATTTTCAGAAGATTTTTAATTCATTTAGTAGAATGAGGAATGTAGTTAACATTGGTTTCTGTCTTATTTAGAAACAATTATAAGGAACAGTTAAAAAAAAAAAAAAAGGGTCAAGAAGTATGTCATCTCCCCTGAATAATGAGACAAATGCTCCTAAGTTTTTTTGAAATGTGAAATAATTTTCTTCTTCATTTTGATATCCAGTAAAGAGCTGCTTCTAAAATATGTAATACATATACATGGTTCCCAGAAATACTAAAATTTGGTGATTTGCTTAGTAGCCAAACCAAACAGGCCCTATTTTCTCCTCAACTCAAAAGAATTTTGCTCACATATTGCCAAATAACAGCAAGGTAGGCAAACTGGAGAACTGCCATAACTCAGTTTTAAAATATAAAAGTAGAGTTTATAAATAGGGGACCCAACTGCCATATTACCTGTGCATGAATAAGCATTTTGCCTTTCCATTAAAAATTATATACATGTAATTTTATTAGAATTATAATATAAATGGAATTATATGTATATAACCAAATTTCATTTGATTTGATAAATTTTATTTTTATATTGTTGCAATGTGGTTATTGGGACATCTGTACACACCTACTTAGATAACTTTCTGATTAGTTCCATAGACTAAATGCCTAAACAAGAAGTGTGGAATTTTTGGATCAAATGACACAAAATATTGTTAGTGTTTTGATAAAAATTAAGTTGTTCTTGGGGCTCCTGGGTGGCTCAGTGGGTTAAAGCCTCTGCCTTCGGCTCAGGTCATGATCCCAGGGTCCTGGGATCGAGCCCCACATCAGGCTCTCTGCTCAGCGGGGAGCCTGTTTCCCTTCCTCTCTCTCTCTCTCTCTCTCTCTGCCTACTTGTGATCTCTGCCTGTCAAATAAATAAATAAAATCTTTAAAAAAATTTAAGTTGTTCTGAAACTTCAATACTGATTTGAATTCTGTTCTTAAGTGTATGAGATTTCCTGTTTCATCACAATATTGCTAAATTTTGGCATTAATGTTAGTCAATTTGATAAGCAACAAATATCCTTTATTATTCTCTTCAAGCTATTCACTTGAATTCTACAAGACTACAACCTTTATTTATATTTATTGATATTTTATTTTTTATACTTGAAAATTTCTTTTACACTTTCATTGACAGGTTGGTCTTTCATTGTTTCTTTTTGTTTGTTTGGCAGCATGCTATAATGTAAGGGAATATACTTTGGCATGTTAGAGAGACAGAGAGAGTTATTACATCAAATTCCAGCTCAATTAATTAATAGATGCCTTTTTTTTTAAGATGTATTTATTTATTTTAGAGAGAACATGTGAGTAGCGGCAGGGACAGAGGGAGAGGAAGACAAGCAGACTCTCCTGAGTGGGGAGCCACATGTGGACTTGATCTCATGACCCTGAGATATTGACCTGAGCCAAAATCAAAAGCAGGATGTTTAACTTACTGAGCCATCCAGAATCCCCTAATTGGTGTCTTTGAACATAATAATGCATGCCACTAGAACTTCAAACCACTTCAAATAATAGTATTTATAATTTAAAAAAATCAAGATACTGATAGAAATTACTAAGGCATTGTATCCAGGTACTTATGAACATCTCATATAATAAAAAAGCAAATAATTTCCCTGATGATCAGTGACAGTGAACATTTTTTTCATGTCTCTCTTGGCCACCTCTATGTGTTTATTTGGCAAGATGTCTATTCATGTCTTTTGCCCAGTTTTAAATTGAAGTATTTGTTTTTTGAGTGTTGAGTTTTGGGAGTTCTTTATTTTGGATACTAACCTTTTATCAGATATGTCATTTGCAGATATTTTCTCCCATTCCATAGGTAACCTTTTAGTTTTGTTCATTTTTTCTTTCACTGTGCAGAGGCTTTTTATTTTCATGATAGTTTATTTTTTAGTTTCCCTTGTCTCAGGAGACATACCTAGGAGAAAGTGGCTATGGCAGATCTCAAAGAGGTTACTGATAGTGTTCTTTCCTAGGATTTTGATGGTTTTAAGTCCCACAATTGTGTCTTTAATTCACTTCGAGTTTATTTTTGTGTTGGTGTAAGAAATTGGTCCAGTTTCATTTTTTGCATGTTGCTAGGTTCCTAACACTATTTTTTTTTAAAGACTGTATTTTTCCGACACTTTCTGATCAATAGAACAGAATAGGAAATTCATATTTCTGAGTTTTCTATTTCTGGGTTTTCTATTCTGTTCTATTGATCTATGTGTCTATTTTTGTGCCAGTATCATAATGTTTTGATTACAACAGCTTTGTAATATAACTTGAAATCTGGAATTCTGACACCTCCAGCTTTGCTTTTCTTTTTCGGTTTGCTTTGGCTGTTTGGAGTCTTTTATGTTTCCTTAGAAATGTCAGGATTATTTGTTCTACCTCTTGAAAAATGCTGGTGGTATTTTACGAGGAATTGCATTAAATATGTAGATTGGTTTAGGTAGTATAGACATTGTAACAGTATTTGTTCTTTCAGCCCAGGAGCATGGAATATCTTTTCACTTATTTGCGTCATCTTCAAGTTCTTCCATCAGTGTTTCATAGTTTTCAGAGTACAAGTCTTTCACCTTTTTGGTAAGGTTTATTCTTAGGTATCTTACTGTTTTTGATGCAATTATAAACAGGATCAATTCCCCAATTGCTCTTTCTGCTGCTTCATTATTGGTGTATAGAAATGCAACAGATTTTTGTACATTGATTTATATCCTGTGAATTCACTGAATTCATTTATCAGTCCTAGTAGGTTTTTGGTGGAGTCTTATGGCTTTTCTATAGAGAGAATTATGTCAACTGCAAATAGCAAATTTTTACTTCTTCCTTGCTGATTTGGATGATCAACATCACTGATCACCTCAGAAATACAAGTCAAAATTACAATTAAATATCACCTCACACCTGTCAGAATGGCTAAAATCAACAACACAAGAAACAACAGATGTTGGCAAGAAAATAGAGAAAGGAGAACCACCTTACACTCTTTTTGGGAATGAAAACTGTTACCGCCACCCTGGAAAACAGTATGGAGGTTCTTCAGGTAGTTAAAGATAGAACTACCCGGGCGCCTGGGTGGCTCAGTGGGTTAAAGCCTCTGCCTTCAGCTCAGGTCATGATCTCAGGGTCCTGGGATCGAGCTCTACATCGGGCTCTCTTCTCAGCAGGGAGCCTGCTTCCCCCTCTATCTCTGCCTGCCTCTATGCCTACTTGTGATCTCTGTCTGTCAAGTAAATAAATAAATAAATCTTAAAAAAATAAACAAGATAGAACTAACCTACAATCCAGCAATTGTACTACTAGGTATTTACCCAAGGAATACAAAAATACTAATTCTAAGGGATACATGCATCTTAATGCTTATAGAAGCATTATCTACACTAGTCAAATTACAGAAACAGCCCATGTGTGTGTGTCCATTGACTAATGAATGGATAAAGAAGTTATATATATGACTTCACATATATATATTTGTGTGTGTATATGTATGTAGATAGATAGATAGATGCATATATATAATGGAATATTACTCAGCCATAAAGAAGAATGAAATCTTGCCATTTGTAACATGGATAAAGCATAGAGTATTACGCTAAGCAAAGTAAGTCTTTCAGATACCATATGATTTCACTAATGTGTGGAATTTAAGAAACAAAACAAAACAAAGGAGCAAAGTGGAAAAAAAAGTGAGAGAGTAAAAGGCAAACCAAGAAACAAACTCTTAACTATAGAGAACAAATTGATGATTACCAGAGGGATTCTGGGTAGGGAGATGGGTGACATAGGTGATGACGACTAAAGAGTGCAGTTGTGATGAGCTTCGGGTGTTGTATATAAGTGTTAAATCGGTAAATTGTATACCCAAAACTAATACTACACTGTATGTTAACTAACTACATGTTATGTTATGTCATGTTATGTTATGTTATGTTAACTAACTGGTATTTAAATAAAAACTTTAAAGAGAGAGATTTTCTTTAAAAGAGAATTATTGAAAGCAAAAAAGGAAAGAATAACTTTTTAAATAATTTTCTTAACAGTTTTAGAATTCCAGCTTTTATTCAGAAGCATCATCATGTAATATATCTTATATTCTAAAATATTTTGTAAATGTTTTATTTTTCTTATTTTTACTTAAATTTAAATAAATTGTGAGACTCCTAAAAAAGCAAACTATTTACACATAGAAATATGTTTGCCATTATTACTGAACAAGGAATCTTATTTCTCTCTTTATATTTAACATTGGGAAATAGGAAGTCCTTTGGCATGGATCAGGATGAAGAGAAGAGAAGCATGGAAGGTTTTTAAATGATTTATCACCCATAGATCCCCTTAAATTGATATGAAGCCACCAAAGATACAAGACTTAGAACATTTTGACAGAGCAGTTCCAAAAAATCTTTGTGAAACTGGGCATAAGCAGAATTGTCCTGGAGCCTTAGAGACATGTGGCTGACAGTGTGGGGAAATAAGCACCTTTCCTTTACTTCACAGAACTTAATTCTTCTCCAGGCTCCAAGGAAATTTGAGATCAATCAGAAATTCTAATTGCTGCATAAATATTAGACTCTCACAACAGGCTGTGGCAGTCAAACAATTCACTCTGTGTGTTTTAGAAAGTCAAGAAGGATAAATAGCTATGGAATGATGACTGCAATTTAAAGTTTTGATCCTTTTGAGCTTCTGATTAATAACTACATAAGAGGGCAGAGACCTGTTCTTATGTTGGAGGAACTACTGAGCTGGCTGACTCTTAAGAAGATTCTTTTAGGGAGATCCTAAATGCAATATTACAATCTTTTCCTTTGTGCTATATGTTGTTTGCATCTCCACATTAAAATCTAATAGAGATATTAAGTTATATTTTTCCAATAGAGCTGTAGCTTTATTCACCTATATTAAATGTTTGATTTATCTGGGATTTATTTCATTATGAGGAGGGAAAAATTAAGCTATTGTGAAAAACCAGGTAGAAAATGAATGAAGAAAGAACATTTCAAGAATGATCCTGACTTAGATATATCTAATGTCAGCAAAAGGTGAATCAATGTGTCTACTCAACACAAACAAGTAGAGTGATCCTTTCAAAATGTATGCCACAGCGGTCCACTCTCTTGTTTTAACCCATCAATGACTTTCTGTCTCATGGATAACTAATCTAAATTGCTTAAACAACCCAGGAATCCCTCCAGAATCTGACCCACAGTTCCTTATGGCTTTCATCTTGGCCTTTTGTACTACATCATTGCTGCAAATATGCTGGATGTCTCTCACTACCAGGTCTTGTGGGAAGATCTCTTGTGGTCGCTAGACGAGTACTGTACTGACCACCTTGCTTTCAGCAGCATTACCAGGTATGCTGTAGTCTAACAAAGAAGCCTAGAAAGCTGTCTCCTCAGAGAGCTAGATAGGCTGACCCCTCTCTAAGATCTGGCCAAGTGTTGGCTTTTGAGTAAAATCATCCCTTTCTTCATATTTAAAACTGAATGCTCTTCTTTAGACAACAGACTTCTTTAGACAACAGACTTATTATTCCATAATAATTTTATAGAAGTTATTTCTTTCAGATTCATGTGTCTGGTTCTATAGGAAATAAGTTACACAATGTTCTGTGCTATATTTCTGATGCCTAGAACAATATTAAATTGGACTCAAAAAGTATTTGTCAAATGAAAAATAATAATAGCAGCTAATAGTTTTATACTTCTTAATATGTGTGAGGCCTTGTTGTAAGTGCTTTACACATATTAGCTCATTTAAAATTAATGAATCTTTTGAACCAGTGAATCAATGAATAAATGTTTTGTGCATTTTATCTTTAATCAAATTGTAAGATCTTAGTATCTGAGGTTATATATTATCCTTCATATTAAAAATATAAATGAGGCCTTATTTCATGAGTGTACAAATATACCATTTTAATCATTAGTCCTGAAACAAGTATTTTGTTACAACTATTCACCATGAGAATGTTTTATTTTAGCATAAAAACATATTTCAAGGTAAATGAAAGGAATGAGTAATATTATAACACATTTCCGTCTGCTTTGATAACCAAGATAAACATTATAGTTCTCATTATTGTTATAAGTTCATCATGATCCTTACCAGAAGCACATAAAAATGGAATAATCATGATCTGAGCCATTGAGGGTAACTGTGGCAGAGAGCAGAGGAAACTAGAGAAGGAGGTACTCCCTCTACAAGTTTATGGCAACTATGTCACAGATTATTAACATTCATATGTCATTGCCAGGGTAGGTAATGTGGCCACTTCAGACCTTAGGTGGGTAGAGAAGTGTTATTCTGTCATGTGGCCAGAAAAATATCAGACTACCTGTTGTTAGTGCTAATGCTTACAATGAAGAATGTTTTTAAAATAAAATAAATTACATTAACCTATTTATGATATTTTAAAAGAAGAATTCATAACCATGTCATTATTCTCACATGTACTTTGCTTTCTGATTAGTTTGATATATATGTTTTGAAATAATATTTTATCACATATTTTACTACATCAATTAAATATATTTATATGTTATTTGTAAATGAGAGTGAGGGCCAAGAAAAGCATTGCATCAATAGTATATCACATTTTAAAGAGTATGCCTTCTTTGTTAAAGGCACTAAGTAGTAAGTTCAGGGACTGGAAGGATTTGTTTAAAACAACTGCTGTATATTAGCTAGATAGAACATAGATATGACCTTTTATATATATTATATTTGGATGCACACACAAGAGCCTAATTATGTCATATTTGCTGAATTTTGGTGCCATATTTCACAACATTGGTTGACAGAGTTTATGGAGTAGTCACTTTTAATAGATACTTCTGCTTAAACACTTAAAATGTTATACTTGGTTTTAAGTTGTACATACTATCCAAAACAATAAAAATGTTTTCTCATTAGGATGTTTTCTGAATTATACTTCTTTTATTATGAGGAAGGCAACTAAAGCTAGTATGTTTTTATCTGAAGTAGGAAACTATGAGTCAGTCTCTGAAATTTTCCTTCCTGTTTACATGAACTCAGAAAGGAAGAAAAAAATCACATTATGAAAGAGCAGATAATGAGAAACAAAGAAAAGGAAATAAAAGAGTATAAGGTCTGAAGACTTCAGGCACCTAGTCACTATCTTTTCCTGAGGTCCATCGCATATTAGACTGCTTACCGAATATGGTTTATTATAAATGTAATCTAAAATTTGTAAGCAGAGCACACAAAAAAGAATTTTTTTCAAAAAAAAAAATATATAACCATGTTTAACTGTGTTTAAACAAAGGAAAAGTCTTACTTTTTTTTTTCAAACTATATATCCCAATCTGGAGGAAGCATTATTCATTATTTTCAATTATGTCTACAAATTAATAGAGTTAAGCACTGTATTCAGCCACTATGAAAGATTTATGATTTTTCCCGAGTTAATTTTATTTAATTCAAAGAACTGACCTCTCTTAATTTATATCCTGCTTTTCATATTCTGAAACATTAATTTAAAAAGTTAAACCACATTTAAACTATTGAGAGATAAAATAAATTATATATGTAAGATAGAGTAGAAGGAAAAAATAAAATGTAATAGCGAAAAGTGTGAATTTTTCAACAATGCCGAATATCAGAGTTTAGTGAAGACTAACCTGGTTTTTAAAAGATGAGGTATAGAAAAAATGATGTAACACACTATACATATATACATGTCTCTGATATTTTCAAATTTAATACAATGTAGGTAATTATGAAACACAATAGACAATAACTATAGGCTTTGATAACTATATTAAATATCTTGAAATAAAAACCACTGAATATAAACAGAAGGAAATGAAAAACAAATTTCAAAACAATAATGGCAAATAATGTAACTCTTGCCAGAATGAAGTGTTTTTTGTTCAAAAATGCTTATGTCACGATTTTAATATATTTCAATATCTTACTTGGCCAATTTTCCAAGTGGGTTCCTTTATGCCCTTATTTTACAGCATAAAGCAATAGCATTTTAGTTTCCTCTGAATGGGATGTATGGATAAAAATTTCTCAATCCAATATTCTCTTCTCTACAAAATAACTCATTAACCCAAGGTGTTCAGGCTATCAATTTCTCTGAGGTTAGAGACCATAAGTCATTTGGATTTCGGTTTTCTATTTTAGATATGAATTTTGAATTTCACCTTTAGCCATGGTGGAATTCTTTCCATTTGTCAAATATGCTGCATGTCCCTCACTACCAGGTCTTATAGGAAGATCTTTTTCCCTGGCTTCTTTTTAGCACAAGCTTCACTTTCTGCCCATCAATGATGCATTCGCATCCCAGAGGCTTGTGCACTAGATCTTCCTCTTCTTTTCTTACTAAGTTTCCTGTGATGATCCCATCCAACTACTTGGCAATAATAACTGTAAGATGGTGAATCCTGTACCTGTATTTAGTCAACTGTCTTGTGAAATCTGTTTGTAAAGTCATGGTTTAAATTGTCACTTGAGTGTCCCCCAAGTCTCTCAAATTTAGCATGTTCAAATCTCAGCTTATCATATTTTCTTATAAATCTCTATTTTTACTATCCTGATTTATATTACAACAACCGTACTGGGTATCAACTTTAAGCTGTTCCTCTCTATTTTCTCATTCTCTTCCAACCAATTATAAAGTTCTACTGATTTGATTTCTTCTTATCTCTTAAATATGTCCACTTTTTTTCATATCTACTGCCTTATGCCCTCTATTACCACTTTTAACTATATTACCATTCCCTGGAATTAGCAACATTTTAGATAAAATGATTTTTTAGAGATATTAATTCTTAAGAGATCTGAACTTAAGAAAATGAGATTATAAAATTAACTTAAAAGATATAGGTAGTATTTTATATTATCTACTTAATCCTGCTGGTAGAAAAATAAATCTCAAATACTCTATTATGAATAATCTTGAATAGAGAACAGAAAGTAAAATATATTTTGCCAGTATGCCAGTCTCTTGTCCAGGAAAAGATGCCACTTTTGTGCAATTATGTTGTACTATTAACTCTGTTGAGATCAATAAAAAGAGAATATTGAGGAAATATAGCTTTAATGGAATAAGGGAGGAACCTGGAATTAAAAAAAAAAAAAAGACAAATGGTTGGTAGTCATTCATCTGTATAATGGCATTGCTTGCATTTCTTGAAATGGAGCAATTTCTTCTCCTTCCCCTTTAACACCTTGATGAGGCGATTAGAAACAGTAAGAAAACACACACTAAAATATCACCTAAGTGCATTTTTGCATCTTCCTCTGATCAGATAATAATGTTCTATGTTAATTACCTTGCATTTATTTAATCTATGCAGAATCTTGTTTTTTCCTAGACCATGTTACCTCTTAACTCAATGTACTATAAATTGTTGACTTATTTAACATTTATTTTGTAGCCTATGTCATTTAAGAGCTTATATTCTTCCCAATATCTATAAAGCTAGTTTGAGATATAATGTCCTGATTTTTTAAATCACCAAAACATTGCTTAAAAGCCCACATGCCAAGCTTGTACTAAAATATGTATTTTCTTTCTTGAAGCTATAAGTTCTAGCTGAAATCAGCCTCTCAATATGAATCCTTTTTCTTGCTTTCAAATAACTCTGGGCTAGGTTTCCAGTATGATCACTTATATTTCTCTAAGATACTGTCAAATTTAAAACAAGGCTCACAAGAACATAATATTGTTCTTGCTATCCCCACAATTAATTCTCTTTTTAAGGAAAGGAAGGAAAGAAATCTCACAATTCTTTCTGAGAATATAGCTTTTTTTTCATTATTTGAGTATAGTTGACACACAATATTATGTTAGTTTCAGGTGTACAACATGATGATTCAACTTCTCTGTAAGTTATGTTATGCTGACCAAAGTGTAGTTACTATCTGTCACCATACAACACTATTACAATATCATTGACTATAATCCCTACACTCTGGCCTCTTTCTCCTGTGACTAATCTATTTCATAATTGTAAGCCTGTATTTCCCAATTCATTTCGACCATTTTGCCTATCCACACACACACCACCTCCCCTCCAGCAACCATCAGTTCATTTTCTGTATTTTTAGATCTGATTCTGCTTTTTGTTTGTTTATTCACATTTTTTTTAGATTTCACATATGAATGAAATAATATGGTACCTGTCTTCCTAAGTCTATCTTATGTCACTTAGCATAATACCATCTAGGTCCATCCATGTTGTTGCAATTGGCAAGATCTCATTCTTTTCTATGACTGTGTAGTATTCCATTGTGTGAGTATGTATACAGAGCTTGTTTTTATAAATGTATATGTGTGTGTGTGTGTGTGTAACATCTTGTTTATCCATTCATCGGTTGATGGACACTCAGGTTGCTTCCATATCTAGGCTATTATAAATCATGCTACATTCTACATTGATATGCATATATATTTTCAGATTATTATTTCCATTTTCTTTGGGTAAATATCCAGTAATAGAATTATTGCACTCTATGGTATTTCTAGTTTTAATTTTTTGAGGAAACTCCATACTGTTTTCTACAGTAGTTTTCAATGAGAATACAATTCTGTATATTTTGTCAAAAATACTGTGCTCTGAAAAAACTTTTCAAGGTTTCTAATTTTCTGACTATATAACTTAAGAAAGTATTCACTATTTCTTAACCTTTCCAACATGGGAAGTTAAAAAGACACCTAATATGTTTTATTTTATTATCAAAACCAAGAGATAACCCGAAATAAGACCAACTCAAAAATTAACTATGGAAAATAAGATAAATGTAGGAAGATGAGAAAATAAACTCCAAGGAAGCTAATGGGTAATTATAAAGTTTATCCCACAAAAAATAAACCACATATGTCAGAAAAAATTTCATGATAAAAGGAACTCCAGGGGCGTCTGGGTGGCTCAGTGGGTTAAGCCTCTGCCTTCGGCTCAGGTCATGATCTGAGTCCTGGGATGGAGCCCCACATCAGGCTCTCTGCTCAGCAGGGAACCTGTTTCCCCCTCTCTCTCTGTCTGCCTCTCTGCCTACTTGTGATCTCTTTCTCTGTCAAATAAATAAATAAAGTCTTAAAAAAAAAAAAAAGGAACTCCAAAGTTGGACATAGAAGGAAATTTCTCTAACATTATCTGCTAAATATTATCCAGATATTTCATAAATACAGTTATTTTATCACCAATAACATTATTAATGAGGCTTTGTTTGTATTATTTCTTGAATTATTTGTGAAACTATTGTCCAGTTTTCCTAATTCTTCAGTGATTTAAGAGAACTGTATTTATAGTAAAGCCATTACTTTTTATGGATGGCATATAAATTTATATAATGGATCATCAGGAGTAGTTTACACATGAATTACTTTTTACAAATGTTTTTCTTCATTAACTCTGGATTCAATATACATTTTAAAATTGTGAATGAATACCTAGTTATATTTGCATTTAGTACATTAATTATCAAAAGTTTACAAACAGTTTAACCCACTAATTTGTGGAAACAAATTTAAATAAAGTATTAGCTTACAATTTTTTTTAAACTCCCTTGGTAGTTGTTGCCCTCAGAAAGTACTAATTTTCCGCTCCATTATGAGTATCTTAGGTGTAGAGCCTCCTGCCTACAAATGGTCACGTAAATCAGATTTGTCTATGGTTGTGTTAGGACATTTGTTTTATATTAAAATACTTATCCAGTTTAGTTTCTGTCTTTAATAAAAGCAACATTTATACTCCATGTTACCCTTTCTTCTATTTTTCAAATTGTAAATATGGAGGTTTTAATTGATGAGTACTCTCAGGGAGACTCCAATAGAAATATTTATCTTACCAGCAGGTAGGTTACAGATTTTCAGGTATGAAAATAAAAGGTCAGTTAATGGTGTCCATGGTTTTAGCCTGGAATGATGAAGAATTTAAAGAAATGAGTATTGAAACCCTACACATGAAGTCAATTTTAGAGTTATCAAACTGTAAATGGAATATATCAACATTTTAGAAATTTAGTTAAAAAGCTAATGGCAAAATTATTATTTTTTAAAAAATAGAAATTTGTTAGTCTTTTGATAATAAATTTGACAGTATTATTCAGAACTTATATTTCTTTGCAAAATTACAAAGTGTAACTCTCCAGATTTTCCCCAAATTATATCACCTACTATACCAGAATATTTGCAAATCAATGAAATAAATCATAACTGCCCTACATTTCTCATGCTGTTATAATTTATTTAAAATTTCTTCTTCCTACTCTATGAATAATGGCACACTCGTATACACAAAGCTGAAGTTATCTAAGAAATATATTTCCGGGTGCCTGGGTGGCTCAGTGGGTTAAAGCCTCTGACTTCAGCTCAGGTCATGATCTCAAGGTCTTCTGATGCAGCCCATCAGGCTCTCTGCTCAGCGGGGAGCCTGCTTCCTCCTCTCTCTCTGCCTGCCTCTCTGCCTGTCAAATAAATAAATAAAATCTTAAAAAAAAAGAAATATATTTCCAATATCCAGACTGCCTAGATTTTCTTTCCTTCAAATTCTTTCTGTATTTCTTATTTATGCCACAAATCTTAACATTTGGTTTAAGATAGTCTTGCATTTTCACAAATTTACTTAACAGAGACATTTTTATCTTTTTTTTGACATTTTTTTCTTTCACAAACTGGTAAAAAATGTTCTTAAGCTATCTACTATGCCATATTTGTAAATATAAATCATAGCAAATATTCATTGTACATATTGAATAATTTAGTGATTAGACAAATAAATATATGTAGAGAGACATGGTAGTGGTTACATATTTTTGAAAAATGTTTTACAGAATATTTACTGGGAATACTTTGTCCCTAATATTATTGTTTCATCTTTATTTAGACATATATAATTTGGAAGTGTAGAGAGATTACTTAATAAAAACAAAATTTTGGGGACGCCTGGGTGGCTCAGTTGGTTAAGCGGCTGCCTTCGGCTCAGGTCATGATCCCAGCGTCCTGGGATCGAGTCCCACATCAGGCTCCTTGCTCGGCAGGGAGCCTGCTCCTCCCTCTGCCTCTGCCTGCCTCTCGGTCTGCCTGTGCTCGCTCTCTCTCTCTCTCTCACTAATAAATAAATAAAAAATCTTAAAAAAAAAAATTAAAACAAACAAAAAAAAATTGGGGGGGGGTTGGGGGGGCTCAGTCAGTTAAGTGTCTGCCTTTGGCTCAGGTCATGAACCCAGATTGAGCCCCACACTGGGGTCCCCTCTCAGTGGGGATTCTTCTCCCTCTGCCCCTCCCCCTGCTCATGTGCTCTCCTTCAATCTCTTTCTGTCAAATAAATAAATAAAATCTTTTTTAAAGTTTTTTTACTATTAATATTCTGCCTCTACACTAAAATATCACACTAATTAGATTTTGGAGCTTAATGAAAAGTGTTATTGTGTGAATGTTCTTACTTTATTTCTCTTTTAATGGGGCCTATATTTAAGCCCCCAAATGCCAATATTCATAATTTATTTTTTAACTAAAACCAGTATTCAATATCTGACATAAGAAAACTGTAGCTTCACCAAGTATCTCTATGATCATATTTTACACTTTGTATCATATTAAAGAAAGAAAACCGGGTCTTCTGTATTCTGTTTAAATTTCTAGGTATGGAACCACTGAAATAAAGGATTTGTGTATTTTTTTTGATAGGATTTGCCAAATTGTCTTTCCCAGAGAGCAAGAGAGGTATGTTTCCAGCAATATATAAACATCCATGATTACTCACATTTTTGCTAACACAATATGCTATATTTTTATATTAATCATGGATCTGATAAGTAAAAAAAGAATAGTCTCCTGAAAATCCATATGTGATCTCATGCTAAACCTATAGTTATCACCATTTACTTTTATTTTTCTCCCATCAAAATAAATTATCCTCAGTTCTTATGTGTCATGTTCTCTCAAGCCCTCATAGATAATTTTAATAAAACCCCTAAATCCAACTAAGAATAGTCTTGTAGCTGTGATAAATAAATATTAGATTTTTTTGTTTGATTTCAGTTAATATAAGAAATATGTAGAAACAAAATTGACTTTAATTGTCCTGTAAAGGTGATCTGTATTTATTTTTCTGTAGTTTCATTTAAGGTATTTGCTGTCTTTGGCTTTCATTACTTTTTTTATTATTATTATTATTATTATTATTATTATATTTAGTTCTGGAAATTTTCTTTGTTTTTATATTTTAATTCTTAGCCAAAATAATTGTAAGCATACATATTTTAAATCTTTGCAGAATATCTGTATCATTTGAAATCTTTGTGGGTCTATTTCTGCCTTTTAACCTTGTCAGTCAATAAACAAGTCATATCTTCATTTGCCTCCTTTTATAAAAAAAATTAAATTCCAGACATATATTAACTTAATGGAGATAATTTGAGTCTTTGAACATTGTTGTTTTCCTTTAGATATATTTATTTTTAATGTTTAGATGGATACTGGAATAGGGGATGTGCAAGCCAGATCACCAAATTTTAAGGAGAGATTAATATTTCTTCACCCAGAAAAAAAATCGCTTTTAAAAATGTTGCTGAAATACAGATATTTTCAGTAACATGAAGGTTGAATGATTCTGTCACCAGCAAATCAGTGCTATTAGAAGATTAAAGGAATCCCTTTAGACGAAAGGAAGCAACTAGTAAATTTTATCAAATATTAAGGAAAAATATATGAATTCTATTTTTAAAAAAATTCCTGAAAAGGATAAGTCATTATATGAGTTCAACTTTACCTTAATACATACATATACATATATATATATGCATTTATATATGTATATATATATATACACACCCAAAACACACATACATATAAGCAAACCTTAGATTAATAAATCTTATAAAGAGAGAGGCAAAAAGAATGCACGCAATTTTATTAAGTCCAATTCAACAATATATGAAAATGACACTTCATTATGCCAAGTATCAGGGAAATAAAAAGAAATCAATGTAATTTACCATATTGATAAATCTAAAGATAAATTAAGAGATAAAATTCTTATGTATTACATCATTACACAGAAAACTTCTTTAACAAATGTAATCATCCAGCAATAATAATAAGATTTTAGTAAAGAAGAGATATTGTCAACCATATGAAAGATCTCTAAAAAAATCTATGCTCATAAACCACTATTAATGTTGTAAATTGGTATGCACGGATTGCATGGAGCACTAGGTGTTATATGCAAACAGTGAATCATGGAACACCACATCAAAAACTAATGATGTCTTGTATGGCGAATAATATAACACAGTAAAAAATTAATTAATTTGAAAAAAGAATGTAGATTGGCAAGTCATATTGGAAAATAAGTTGGCAATTTCTTAACAATTTAAGTATGTATCTATTATGTCATCGAAATTTTACTCAAATATTTATTTACTCAAGGTAAATGAAGGTATATATTAAAAAATATTTTACACTAATGTTCATAGAAGTTTTATTTGCCATGGGCAAGACTGGAATTAAACAAATGGCCATCAAAGGATGAGTGAATAAATAAAATTGGAATATCCATGCAACAGATTATTATTCAACAGTAAAAAGAATGCATTATTGGTACATGCTATACAGTATGGATCAATTTTAAGATAATTATGGTTCATAAAAGAGAATGGGCAAAAAACAGTACCTGCTATAAGTTTCTAATTGTATAAAATTTAGGAACTACTAGGGGTATGGTTGAGAGAGATTACAAAATGGTATTACAAAATATTTGGGAATGGTTATATCTATTTTTTTATTGTGGTTATAGTTTTAAGGGTATATACCTATGTCAGGAGTCATAAAATACACTTAAAATATATGCTTTCTTCTTATATTTTAATTACATTCCAATAAATGTGGTAAACAATAAAAAATAAACATCTGTACTGTTGGTATGTAACATTGAGTTTCTAAGAAATAATGTCTGATATATGAAAATTCAATAGATGTTTTATAATAAAATGTTATTTTACCAGGTCTATGTCACAAACACTTATTTTAACGTGTTATAGTTTTTATTTCCACTGAGGACCAGTGAACCCTCACAAAATAAAGATCCATATTTATAAAATGCAAGTATATTTCAGGGAGTTATATAAAACATATGGCTCATTTATTCTTTAATAATAGGATCAACAAATACCATCTCTCTTTGCCAACTCGAAAAAAAAAGGAGGGGTTTACTTCAATTGAATACTATAGCTAATTATGTGGAAAGAACATGGTTTAGAAAGTTATTAAAGTCAAAAGAAAAATAATTTAAAAGAGAAGGAAAGAGTTATGATTACAATAGTAAAAACAAATGGAAAGCAAGAGCTAGACTCACAAATGCATACACAAACACAAAATATACAGCCCCATAAAGAAAAGAAATACACAGAATTGTACAAACAGTGCTTCAGCAATGTATGCAAATAAGAAAGCAATAGAAAGATGTTTGAGCCCTCCTTTGGTGCCCATTAAGATTCTAGAGATAAACATTTTTAAAGTCAGGTTTTGTTATCACAACTGTAGGCATGTGGATTATAATCATAATTATGTTCCCTATGAGTCATCAATATTTTCCTCTCCATATGTCTACATTGTTTGGCAAAGAGCAAGTTTGCATTTAACTTAAGTTTTAGGTGATCTAACATCCAATCACCGGACAGAGAAAAAGATTATGTATTAAGCTATTAAAAATTTCAGATTTTTCTCTTTATAACACTACTTTTACTCCTATCTTTTGTATGTACATGTATATCTACAAGTAAATATGATTATGTATAGTGTATATGTTTGCATTCGCACATGCAAGTAAATATATATGTATTTGTATGTATATATGCCTGTATTTTTTATTTTACATGAAAACACTTTAAAAAGCCAGTGCTAATGCAAAAGTTTACTTTATTCATCTGGGATATTAGAATATTTTTGTGTGTTTGTGTCTGAGTGTTGTTTCATTTTTTAAAACATGGTTTACATATGTTTTACTGACATGTAATGGAATTGTGACTTATCTCAGATCTACTGAACATAATTCTTCTATATTTGAGACTTTTATGGATTCATTTCCTCTCTCTCTCTCTCTCACCTTCTCTGTATCAAAATTAATATACAGAGTTTTTCTAGCTTATGTTCAGGCTACTTTAAGTCAGAAATCATTTTTCACTTCACATATTTACTAATATCTATTTTAAATAACATATTTTAAGCAGTAAGTGAAAAATTTTGCATAGATCATTTGGTGGAGACTCTCTTTAAAATACTGTATTTAAAGGTTTTCTATGGAAACAAGACCTTGTAAAACTGTTTCATGTTTTGAAAGTCCTCTTCCAATCTATTGATATGAAAAATGATGCAGTTTAAACCCAAATAATGTGTCATTTCCTCTATGAATTATTTTTGCCATCAAGCTGAGATAAAAATACTATTTCTTTGTGTTTTTATCCCTATATAAATTATTCTCATTTTACAAAGACATGTGTCTCTGACCCATAATATCAAAAGCTCCTCCAGAACAGGGTCTGTCAACATGGTGCTTAAATCACTTGAGGCAAGGAGAAACTTTTGATGAAAGAATCCATAAACGAAGGAACACGTGGGTAAATGAAGTTCCCTCAAGTGACTTACACTATGCTTTTTTTCCAAATGATGTAGGAATGTTGTTTACATGTTGTGTTTTACCTGAAACTGTTATGATGAATAGCATATCAAATAAAGCATTCATTTTTACAAAATTAATAACAAAGGGACCACTGATTGTTAACCAATTTTTTTTTCTTCAAGCAAGATTTTGATCGGAGATATTCTAAATTGCTTTAAATATATCTATACTCATTACTCATATTTATTGAAATGTGTTGGTTTATAAAGTTAAGATTCAGAAATTCCTTTTATGAATATAACTTTTACATTGTTATGTAATATGATATGTTACATATTATATATTTATATTATATATTATATTTTATATATCAAAATATATGGTATGAAAGAAAAATAATATATGATATGTTGTATTATTTTATGCAATATATAATATGTTATATATCATAAAATTATATCATATATTATGTTACATAAAGGTGGTGAGAGTGACACCCTTGTCTTTTTCCTGATCTTCGAGGAGAAGCTGTCAAACCGACCATCATGAAGTAAGATATTAGCTGTAACCTTTCTATATGTGGCCTTAATCATATTGAAATGCATATTGAAGTACATTCCTTTTATACCCAATTTGTTTATATCATTTATCATGAAATGATTTTAATTTTGTCAAATGTTTTTCTGCAAATATTGAAATGATCATGATTCTTATCTTTCATTCTATGAATATGGTGTATCACATTCATTGATTTGTATATTTTGAATCATCCTTAGATCCGGGGTAAATCCCACCTGATCACGGTCTATGATTCTTTTAATGTACTGTTGAATTTGTTTTCCTAATATATTGCCGAGAAATTTTGCATCTGTATTTATCAAGGATATTGGTCTATAATTTTCTTGTAGTATCCTTATGTGCTGGAGTATCAGGGTAATGCTGGCTTCATAAAATAAGTTTGGGAGTGCTTCCCCTTCTTCAAATTTTTGGAAGAGCTTGAGAGACATTGGCAATAATTCTTGAAATGTCTGATAAAATTCAGCATGGAAGCTGTCTGCTCCTGAACTTTTCTTTGTGGGAAAATTTTTAATTACTGATTCAATCTGCTCCTTGTTATTGGACTGTTCACATTTTCTGTTTCTTCATGATTCCTTAGTGTCTTAAAGCTGGTTAGCTAATAAATCTCCTATTTTCTTCTGGTCTGGGCTGAGACTGTAGATATAAGCCTATTCATTCATATATCAGCAAAAAGTTGAATTTTTTACTGGTGAATTGCTTGTTCCAGATGGTCACTTTCACATGTTGGGGCAATGGAAAGCTTTCTACTGAAGTGATGGAGGTGATTGTGATATAGCACAGAGCATTTGGGGCTGGTTCATGTAGCAGTAAAACTATAAGGCTTGAAAACAAAATCTGCAAAGTCTCTTGTATGCTCTGGACTGACACACTGTCATTTATGCTATATTCTATGGGTCAACCAAATAACAAAGCGAACTTTAATTCAAAGGGTGAGAAAATTGATACTACTTCTTGATGAAAAGAGCTGCAAATTCTGTCATTCATTTTGAAATCTATTACATTTTACCTCCATATTTTTCTAATTCTTGATTCTCTTTGTCAACTCCAATATTTGCTTTTGGCCCCTTTATTGTCACAAAACATTAGATACTCCTCTAACCTGTTTGAACTCTAAATCACCTCTAAGTCCAGCTCTGAAGGTTGTTACAGTTCTCCACTTTGTTGTTAATAAGACTCTGCTGCGACCCACACCATAGTCCAAAAGAGCCCTGTTAGTTAGATTAGACTACTTATTACATGAAAGAGTGATATTTGACCTTAAGTGTGATTTTTTCAGGCTTTTTTGTTTGTTTGTTTGCAATATCATGAAAGAAGTGCACAAAGTTTAGATCCTTTTGGAGTAATATGGAAACAAACAAGTTTCATGAAAGTGTTTATTTTTTTATCTCCACTTATGTAAATGCAGAAATAAAATAGACAACTTTCTGTGCATCTAGGAAAACCAGGCATTTAAAAAGCAAAAACAAAAACTGAAGCTTGTGTTCTTATTTAACCCACCAAAGTACATCTCCACCAAGTATGAAATTGACACCTGTTTTCTGTCAAATAAATATCATGTTACTTGTTATTATTGGGTTTTGTTGTTTTTGTTGTTCTGATTTGTTAGTATCATTAATATGTTTGTGTATTCAGAAGTTAAGGTATAACTGTTTATCTAAGTCAGCTAACTCTTAGTTCATTTCCCAAAGAGCTTTCTTCCCAGTTATATTTTCCTAATAAATGCAAATTAAGTAATTATCTAGTTAAATTTTGACTAGACATTATTCATTTGAGAGATTGTTGTTTTATAGTGCAAAGGAAGCATTTTTCCACCTTTGGCACTTTCCAAAAAACTCATACTGATCTAAATTGATTGCTGTGGGATTATCTTGGAGTCATTAAAATATTGCTGTCTTGACATTCACTAATGTCTTTAATTAGCAATTTCAAATTCCAGTGTTTGGCATTAAATATGAACTGACATAATTTATTATATCCCTATAGCTGTTTATTCAGTTTTGTTTGTTTATCCATTGAGTATATTAAACACTTATTTGACATGCTTTGTATTGTAGTTAAGGAGTCAATGTTTATAGTATATTCAGATTAACCTGTTTACCTTTATAATTAAGATATAGTTGAGATTCTGAAGCTTTCTGAACATAGAATAAGGTAAAAAATAAATTTTATTGTGTTTTATTACTTTCAAATTTTCAACAAAATATTGAATTTGTCATAAATTTAAAGGAACGGCTAAGACTCACTCTTCAGAAACTGGCCTTCTTTAAAAACCAGAGAGCTTTGTTCTGAGAGTTGAATTTGGAATCTATGAACACATTATAACATTATTCTCAATGGACTTGGCCATTTTTCTTTTGGATTAATGTCATATTCATAGTGTTGGTTCTCAATTCTTACAAAAGAAAAACCTGAAGAAGAAGCAAAAGTAAGTAATTCATCAGTTATGAATTGACAATAAAACATCATTAGGATAATAGAATGAGTGCCTTCTCTACTTCCATATCCTTCTTCTTTTCAGGCAATAGTGTAAATTAGAGGCCAAACACTTTGGGTTAGTGTTGAATGTGTATCTCCACAAGAATGTCCCACCTAGCTCTTAACTTGGTTATTTTACCTCTGCCAACAAGCTTTCTTGATAGAAAACAAGCAAAACAACATTAATCATGTATTTGTATTTAAAAATAGACAAAATAAGGCCCTTACAATAATATGGATATATACAGTTAGTGTTCATTTCATATGGTTGCCTTCTTTATATTCTGTATATGCTTTCCAGCAAGAATGGCAAAATGTCCCTACAATATGAGAACTTCATTAAAAAAGGGAAAATATATCAATTCTTCCAAAAATAGGCATTAAATAAAGCCCTGAGTATTTTAGTATATGATTATAGGGAACTATCACAGGTTATTATTTTATGTATATTTCAGCTATAGATTTAGTTTGATTATTTTAAAATATATTTCTTAATGAATGAATATAATCTGGAAAACTTTGAGCTCAGAAATCACACTAGAGTAAAAGGCCACTCTGGTGACATCGTTTACAGTCCTCCAGGATTTCAGATCCGTTTTTAACTAGAGTCCCTCCCTGTTGTGTTTCTTCTGCTTGGAACATTCTTCTTCAAGATATTTTCACCGCTGCCTCCTCAGAATTTAAGGCTTTGCTTTCCCGATCACACCAGCTAAAGGAAAATCAGTCATTCTTCATCACAACACCATATATGCTTATTCTTAGCACTTACAAGAACAACTATCTTATTTTTTATCCGGTTTTTTTGAATATGTAAATTCCATACGGCCAAAACACTTAATATTCATTTGTCATCCCTATATCACCTGTGTCCAGAATAAAGTTTGATAACTAATATTCACTTAATATACATTAGTATTTATTAACTAAAGAACAGGTAAGAGTTTTCTAGTCTCACATCTTTCTACTTCTATATTCCCTCTGGATGTTAATATCAATGTAATATTGACAAGTCTATATGGATCTGTGTGCAATTTATATTGGAACCTGAACAGGCTATGAATTGTAACTTAACTGTGTCCAAGAATGCAAATATCCTTTATCACTCTGGGCCTACTGAGGGTACCTAGATAGTGTGGAAGGAGTTCAGTTCTACGTGAAGAACAACATGAAGCAGCATCAGACAGCAACCACGTCAACTGCTAAAAAGGAGAGAATATATCCTATTGTGAGGTAAATTTTAATGTATAAAATGGAAAGAATACTTTGAAAGTTAAAAAATTGAGGATTATACTTGTTAGAAAGTCAACTTCAATATGTATGATAAAGCATCTATAGTCAAACTTCATTTTCATGCCTGTAGCTTTGGATATTAATGGATTGATACTTTTGAAAAGGAACTCCTACAGCTATTTTAGTTCTCTGTCCCATTACACTTCATCTTGCTGCTTAGTTTTGAGCTCAAAATTTGATACAGGCTCTTCCTGTATGAATATTAGAGGATCTAATAATTATAGTTTAATAAAATGAAACTCAAGGGTGAGATTCATCAACTAGAGAAATGTAGGGTTTTTTCATATAATTTAATAACATCAAATGGCCTCTATAATCATATCCATATAAAGCATCAAAAATGGCTTAACTGGGCTCATGCAGGTAGTTAAAAATATGCTCAGACAGATTATATGGAAGTGTGTCAATTTTATTTAAATTGCATTTTATTATTCTTTTCATAATTATTTCCATAACTATAAATTCTACTTATAAATATTCTCCAGACAGTAAAAAATTAGATGGAATTGTTGACATTTAGTATTTAACATTAGACATAAAAACATTGAAATAGACAGTTGAAAGGGATATAGATATGGCCTATACACACCAGATTTAGGACTGGCAATTCCCAACCTTGTGAAACATAATATTAATGTTACCATTAGAGAACTTCCAAATAGAAATGTTAAAAATGTTACATAAAGTTTCACTAAAGTAATCGTTACATGTACACATATAAAGTATTATTGAGGTAAGTCTGAACACATACAAATTTTGAGCTGTGAAGATTCAAATGTGGCCACTCCAGTTATAGCCTTTGGTAGGAGAAATTGATTTTCCATTAACCTTTTTAGTGCAGTGGATTTTCTGTCAGAATGTTAAAAGGAAACCTATACTAACAATGTTATAAAAAATGGTACTTCCAATTGAATTTGAAATTAGATGATGTGATACAAGTAGAAAAAGGAAAATACCAAGAATTATAATGAGTTAGCTGGGTCTCTAGTACTAATCTGCACAGATATAAACAGTTCAACTTTAGGAAAGTGAAAGTAATTCATTGAGCTTCATTTTCTTACCCTTAAACTGGCAAGAGCATTATTTTCACCTAGACATTAGGATAAGGTAATTAATATTCATAAGATTATAGATAAATACTCTAAAGTTTTATTCAATATTTGGTTTGCAATAGTATACTAGAGGTCTTATCTAGTGAAAGAAGGAATAAAAAATAAAGATACACAGATGGGAAGGAAAATTAAAATGCTCAATTTTTCAGATAACATACTTGTATAAATATAGAATTCACCAAACTATATGAAGTAATGATTAAATAAGTGAATCAATTAAGGTTGAGAGATGCAAATTAATATACAAAACCAAAACAAAACAAAACATCCTGTATTTCTAAACACTAGCAAAAATGCAGAAGTGAATTTATAGGTAATTTAGGATAAGAAAACAAAACACCAGCAACATAGCTAACGAAAGATGTTAATAACTTCAATAAAACATTAAGTTTATTCTTGAAAAAAATCAATCAATTGAGATATTTGATATTAATTGTTTATAGAACTCAATATTATAAAGATGTCAATTCAATCAAGTAAATTAAATATTCAGTGGAATATCTCCCAAAATACAAACAGAATTTTTGTGGAGAATGACAAACTGATTCTAAAATTTATATTGGAACACAAAATATTGAAAATAGCTGTGACAATAATAACAAAGTTTGAAATCTTACACATTAAGAAATCAAGACTTACTAGAATTTATAATTAATATGGGAGAGGATTACTGGTCTACTGGAATATGTAAGACATTAATGGAAGAGATTAAGTATTCCAAAAATATGCCCGACCTATGAAATTTCCTATTATCATAATATCAAATAATATAGAACAATAAAAATGAGTGAGATTCACTTATGGCACAATATTTGGAAATTTCTCCAAAATAATTTATTAAAGATTCTGAACAATATGAAAATTCACAAAATATATATTGAACTAATAAAGAATTGGATTACCAGATGAAACTTTTGTGAATTAAGGCTCTTATCCATTTTGCTTAAATTTTTAAGATTATAAGATATCAAGAGATAATTGTAAATCAGGCTTAGGTCTCCCTTGTCCTCCCTTTCATCATTGGACATAGACTGGATTAGAGTAGAAGAGATCTCTAATGAGGTACATGAGTTGTCTCATACAGAGAAGCATCTAGGTTACAAGATATCTCTTCTTAGTACCCACAGAAAGTTTTGTAGCTTACTTTACATTTGGTGAGGATATGTTCCTCATAAAGCTATAGATTGAAGGTTTGCTTACCATCAGCAATTATAAAGTAGGTGCTAAAAGCATTCCCTAGCTATGGACTTTATGTCCAGGAATTACCATCATCCCCTTCACTGGTACGTCAATGATCGACATGCCTACAGGGATATTGATCAGGCTCCCTGCCTTCTTTCTTTTACCAGGAGCAAATTCCAGTAATTGAGTGAAGAATGGATCACAAGCCAACTGCTTTTGTTTCTTCATGCACACATACATATGCTTTTATGTGCATAGAATTGCTCTGGAAGGGCCCATGAAAATAATAATTGTAGTAACTTCTGCAGAAAGAAATTTTGGCCATTGACATATAAAGAGAAGTTCTGTTACAGTATAACCTTTCTTACTTTATGACTTTTCTACAGTGTATATTCATTAATATTTAGAAAATAATCTAATCATTGGATTTTGAAAAGTGTTCTTAAAAGTAAAATCAAAACAAAATGAAAAACTATTTGAGTGGCCAAGTTTATAATATCTGCATCTAGATTGTGTATTGTTGTGACAAATGTAATGGTGTGTTGCTCACATCTCCCATTAAGAAAGAATTTATTCAGCTGCAAGGAATGAAAATTGTGGATTACCTCCAGGTGCAATATTTTCAAGATCAACCTTGTTTTTCCAGGACAACCCCTCAATAACGATAATTTAGTTCCAGTACCTACCTGGTCATTTTTGCTAAATGTAAGACTCTATAAGAGTCATTTTTACTTTAGAATTCTCCATTGGTTTTATGAAGATTTTGTCAAGTCTGTACACAGTTGGTGAATTTCCTTAACCAGTCCCACTCCCCTCCCACCTTCCTTTAAGGTTTTTAGTCTGAAAGCTTTACCTGCATAATTATTTCTCTTCTTCTTTTTATCATTTATAAAACAGTGCTGACATTCTTTCATTTTTATTTACTTATTTATTTTTCTTAGTTTCTTAGTTTACTTATTTTTCTTCACTTCAAACGTAAAATTTAGTGATTCCTCAGTTACATATAACACTCAGTGCTCATTATATCAAGTGCTCTCTTTAATGCCCGTTACCCAGTTATCCGTTCCCCCACCCGCCACCCCTCTAGCAACCCTCACTTTGTTTCATAGAGCTCAGGATTTCTTATGGTTTACCTTCCTCTCAATTTTCATCTTATTTTATTTTTCCTTCTGTTCTCCCATGTTCATCTGTTCTGTTTCTCAAATTCCATATATTTATATTTTTTGAGAACTATTCATACTTTGGTTCCCTTGAAAGATGAAACATATAAATATTGTTATCTCTTAATTAAGGGTTTATCACTATAACTAAAATAAGGGGAAAAGAGAATTTATGTCTTGTTTTCTAGCATTCAATTTTTCTTAGTTGTTGAAGGTTCTTTAAAAAATGTGTATATGAGCATTTTTCTTATAATTTAGCACCACATGTAATAAGTATATTTGTGTCTAGTATGCTACATTTACTTGTTTATGAATTAGCAGAGAGAAGTTTGTACAGGTGTCTGAAGTACCAGTCTTCTTAATTGAAATATAGTTGATACACAATGTTACATTGGTTTTAGGTGTAAAACATAGTGATTCAACAAGTTTATGCATTATGCTATGTTTACCACCAGTAGAGCTACCATCTGTCATCTGACACTCAAATGTCTTTCATTTTCTGCTTCCCAGAGAGCTGAACTAATGCAGGTGAAATGAGGAATGGCCAAGAATACAGCTGCTAAGTTGAAGATTTAGGACTGGCTCTCTCACCACCTGGCTGATAATGAAGACTTGATACTATAAGGTGTGAGGAGCATGAATAATCCCTGGTAGAATTCCAATTTTTGAGATTTTCATCTGGGTTGATTTGGTTAGGTACCAGTGGAGAGAAATAGCCAGTGTATAACAATGATTTAGTCATTTGGAAATTAAGGATGGAGAATAAAACATATAAGGACAATGGGCTTGGTTGGTTGTTATTAAATTTCACTGATGTGCTATAGAGAGATAATGAAAGAGTAGAGGCAGTTAACCACCAACTGGCAACTGAGAGTGAAATGAAAAGGGTCTCTGTGGTGGCTTGCGAAGGGCCATTATCTTTTGAAATGGGAAAGAAAAAGAAAATCTAAAAACCAAACACAAAATTCATTCAGTTGGAGTACTTGAGCTTAAAAATTATTGAATCTTCAGACCATGCAGGTTTGCAATGCCAAGTTCAGTGCCATTGTTAGAAAACCTAGAACTTTTCATTTATGGTCCAGGGACATATGAATGGATACTCCTGAAGACCAGAAGTACCATGATCTTCTCCCTATTGTCCCTACCTTGTTAGGAGATCATACAGAGACCAGGTAATGAATAGAGTATTGACTAGACTGTCCTTAGAGTAGATCTTCTGGGTTTCCAAATGTGTAATTCATAATGATGCTTGGTAATTGTAGAAATTCTCACACTTGTCCTAGGTAGTGGGGTAAAAGCAATGATAGTGGGAAAGATGAAATGGAATCCTCTGAAACCTCCCCATCTCAACCAACAATCAGTATAACAAATCAGAGATAATATGACAATCTTGTTTGAGTGGTGGAAAGCTACAAGTTTTAGGACTCTGAGGAATTCAAGAATAGTCTATTATACCTCCATTTTATTCACTATTCTGATCACTGACTAAATATATCCTGAAAAAAATGACTCAAAGGCTATCACAAGATCTAGATGGTACCTTTACTAGAGCAGATTAATATGATATCAAGGTATAAAGGCATTCACTACCCAATTCTGTCTTCCTCCATTCCTATTTTTGAGAGCCTTTACCATAAAATATACTGCTGTATTATATGTGTCCCCAATTTAATAATATATGTAATTTCAGTATCTCCTTACTGAAGGACTCAACTAGCACAACTGCCAAACATGATGGCAGTCAAAACAAACAAACAAAACAAAACAAACAAATAAACAAAACCCACATCTTGGGTATAAGAATTTTGACCTTGTGACTCTGTTGTAGCTCAGTATGGTAAGAATGGGAATACAATTGCTGTTAATATAAGTGAGCATCTCCAACTGGAGTGGTTTGCAATCAAATATTTGAAATTAGTTTTCTAGGACATGTGTACTAAAGAATGTGCTTTCCTGAGGTTGGGCATGAGCACCTTTGTTCTCTGTGTTTGATAGTTATGGATTTTTGTTTATTATATTGCCTGTTGTTGGGTGAAGAATATGAGACTCATAGGTAAAAATGCTTGAATAACTGTGAGGTGGTGATCTAAGATTGTTTTAAGCTGTTATACTTATGCTAATTTAATATGAAACAATAGAAAACTAATAAACTCCAGGGAAACTATATAATTAATAATGTCTTATAACTGTTTATCTTAATGGCCATTTTTCTACATTTCTCAATGTGATAACTAGAATTGCTCAGTGTTTAATATTCCTATTCACTTAACTGTTGGAAGGCATCTATGTCTAGTGAAATATATTTTTGCACATCAGCAAATAGTTAATATATTGATTTACCTCATTTTCCCCCCTCACTGATCCTAGTCTTCTTTCTACAAATATAATTATACAAGAGTCATTTTAATGTTCTTGTTTGTTTTTCACCCATTGGCATATTCCATTTAATAATTTCTAATAATGTAACAGAAGCTTCCTCAGTTAAAAAATTCAGATATTTCATTATTCAGAATTCAATATTCCAACATAGGACATATGATATCATTAAGCATGCTATTGTTCCATACTCCTATTTTTTCTTCTAGGTATACAAAGGGTTTTTTTTTTTTTTGGAAACTATTTGTAAATTTTTTAATGGAATGTATGAAATTTGTTAGGATTTTGAAGCTGTTCAAATTCTCTAGAGGAATAATAACTTAATTTTTTAAAACATTCAAAATAATAATGTCAAGACATTTTAATCTCTTAATTAACATTTTTGGGGAAATTAAATACAAATTTAGGAATGAGATCATAGTATGCTGCAAAGAGTGCTTGACCTATTCCACCTTCACTGTAGGAAATTCACTGTGATTACAAAGCAGGGCAGGGAGGAGAAACAAATATATTTACAAACAAGGAAAGGCTCTCTGAGAATTAGAAGTACCAACTACAAAGAAGACTTCCATTATCAAGGAAAATGTTTAAATTGAAGTAAGCAAGGTATCATTTAAAGAGACTTTAGGATGTGTTGTACTGTGTTGGGTAAGATAAAATCATCATATAACTCTTACACAACTTCAAACACCTTATAACTTTTATAATACTTATAACTCAGTGTTGGGCTGTCCTGAGGAATACAACATGATTCAAAATAATCTCTGGTGACTGCATATTGAAAGATGGTTCTCTGAACTTGCACTTTACAACTAAGGAAACTAAGTCATGGAGATTATGGAGAGAGGCACTCTTATCTAACTAACTTGAAGAATCACTCCCCTATACATAGGTGCATATATATACATAGGTGTGTTTAAAACCTTAACAAGAGAATATGAAAGTAAATTACTCATAACTAGTTAAGCATAAGGAATAAAGCTTTTGTTTACAAAGACACTGCTAGAGTCAGATTTAGACAATCCAAGGTACAGATTTTTACCTTTAAAAATGATTGAAGAAGGAATTAGTAGCTCTATGTCTACTCAAAATTATCTCCTCCATAACCTGTCAAAACAACTGAGGTTGACATGTGACTTCTGCTTATATTTCATTGACTAGACCAGCCCCATGGCTTTATAAGAGGACTGGTAATTATATATGAGAAAGTGGAATAATGTATATGCTCTGTTATTCTGCTATAAATAGCATTATAAAACACTACCAGCTAATAAATTTTAGTATGAAAAATAATATAAATCTTGTTAACTGAAAAGAAAATTCCTTATAAATGGGTCCTAGAGGCCAATTTTTAAGTGGTAGAGTAAGGACTTCCAAAAATCCACATTGCCATAAAAACAATGAGAACACTGAGAACAACAAAATATGTCAAAATCAATGCTTTCAGGATTCAGGAAATTAGAAGCTTGCAACAATCTGAAAAATGTTTACTCAAGAAAAAGTATTTAATCTCAATAAGAACAGTAGAATTTGTGGCACCTTAACTTTCCCTAAGCCCATCTTGTTCCCCAGATTTATGACAGCATTTGAAAACCAGCAGCATCATAACTATAATAGCTGTAAAAACTAGCAAACAACCACTGGAGGAGTACAACAGGTTTGGATATCCAAACTAAAAAACCCAAAGCCCAGAGAATTACCATTATTTGACTGGCCTGGCAGCTCCCTAAAAAGCTTGATTCCCTGGGCTTCTCTATATTTGGTGTGGCAAAGAACTTAAATTTTGCAAACAGCCCTACTTAACCTTAGGATGTTTTTCAAAATAAAGAGAGGAAATTAACAACACTTACCTGAGATGATAATAACAGTTGAGTCCAAAAAAGATCTGACCAAAATCTTTTAAGGAAAAAAAGGAGGGGGGATGAGAAAGGTCACTTCAAAACCTCCAGCATACCCTAGGATTCTGGAAGACTATATGCACGTACAGAGCTATGTGCATACCCAGGACTTTGCACATGCCCAGAAAAGACGTGAGAAGGCCCTAAACTCTGAACTTTCACTGAACTTAAGAGTACACAAAAAAGAAGTGAAAATTAAGGTAGGCTTATAAACTGCCTGGCAGAGGATTAAAAACAGGCAACAGACACAAACACACATTCCATTAGCAAAGATGAGAAGAAGACTCACTGGTTTAAAGAATACCGGGGAATCTCTCAAGTGACCAGTAAGTGAACTGAGCACGGATTTTACATGAGGAAAAGAAACAAAAGATTTTACAGGATTAGTTCATAAATGTCAGTAATGAACATGTAGCAACAATGAACACAACAGCAGGGAACCCTAAGGAATAAGGTAGGGATGGGTGATTTCAAAAGTTGCCATATTTAAAATGTTAACTAGGTATACAAAGACAGACCAACAAAGTCTGAAGAGAGCAAGACAAACAAAATGGTTTGCTTGAGTTGCTACATTTTGTTATTTTAGAATTTTAGTTTTTTTCAATAGTAATAATAATAAGAGAAATGCAAAACAACAGGAAAACATAGTTTATGTATAGAAGAATAAATACAGCCAATAGAAGCTGATTCTGAGGAAGTATAGAAATTATTATTTTTAAAAATGAATCAAACAGAAATTCTAGAGTTGAACACACAAAAACTAACATAAAAATTCATTAGAGTTTCCTAACAGCATATTTGAATATGTAGAGTAAATAATCAGCAACATGAAGACAGAACAACTGAAAGTATCCATTCTGAGGAACAGGACGGAAGGGGAAAAAAAATGAAGATGAAAAGGACCTCAGAGATGTGCAGGACAGTATCAAGTATACCAAAAAATTCATAGTGGTAGTTCCAGAAGAAGGGAAGAGAAAGGGGCAGAAAAAATATTTAAAGAAAAAAATGCTAAATCTTTCCAAATATGATGGAAACCATTGATCTTCAAAGCCAAGAATTTCAATAAACTTGAAGTAGGGTAAACTCAAAGAAAGCCATGTATAGACTCATCATGGAAAAATTGTCAAAAATACAAGGAAAAAAAATCTTGAAAATAACAAAAAGTTGAAAAGGATTCTCAACAAGATTAGTAGCTAGCTTCTCATCACACAGATCAGAAGGCAGGTGGATGTTATATTCAGAAAAAAGAAAAAAAAAAAACAAGCAAGAATCTTACCTCTAGCAAAATTATGTTTCAAAAACTAAGGAGAAATCAAGGTGTTATCAGAGAAGAAAAACTGAGAAAATTTGATGCTATAAACTTACCTTATAAGAAATAGTAAAAGGAGTTCATGTGGCTGAAATAAAAAGGCACTGGAGAGTAGTTTAAATCCATACAAAGAAATAAAGAACAGTGATAAAAGTAAACGTAAGGTGATAAATGTAAAGATATGTACATGCATTTTTTATTTTGGTAAAATACACAAACATCAAATTCACATTTTCACAATTTTTTTCTGGCATGTAATACATTCAATCATGAAATCATCACCACTATATAGCTCCAGAACATTTTCACTACCCTAAAAGAAAAGCAGGTGTTCATTAAGCTTTTGCTTCCTGTTGCTTTCTCCCTTCAGCCCCTGACAATCACTAATTGTTTTTGTCGTCCTGTGTTTGCCTCTTCTGGATGTTTTGTATAAATGGTTTCTTACAATAAATAGCATTTTGTTTCTGGTTTCTTTCACTTAACATGATGTTTTTAAGATTTATTCATGTAGTGTGTATCCATACTCCATTCTTTTTAAAACTGATTATAATGCATTTTTTAAAGATTTTATTTATTTATTTGACAGAGATCACAAGTAGGCAGAGAGGCAGGCAGAGACGAGGGTGGGAGAAGCAGGCTCCCTGCTGAGCAGAGAGCCCAATGCAAGGCTCAATCCCAGGACCCAGGGATCATGACCTGAGCCTAAGGCGGAGGCTTTAACCCACCGAGCCACCTGGGTGTGCCTATAATGCATTTTTCTTTATAACATTTTCATTCTCCTTTGTGCTCAAAAGAAAATTGCACAAAATAATAATTATAGAACTGTATTAATGGGGTTATGATATATAAATATGTAATTTATGTGATAATAATAATCCCGAGAGGAAGAGGAGGAAACAGAGCTGTATTAGAGCAAAGTTTCTGTATATTAATGAAATTACACTGGTATTAGTCTAAACTAGATTGTTCTGAGCTATATATATTCCCTAAGGTAATAATTCAGAAAAAGAAATGAAAAATTAAACAAAACAAGCAAAAACAGAGTCAAAATTATATACTCCAACATATCTATTTAATAAAATAATAGAGTAATGGAGCAATAGAAAAAATACAAAAGCAAATGAAAGATGCAGAAAACAGCAGTAAAATGTCAGCTATATCCCATCTTAGTAATAATTCCATTAAATGTAAATGCATTACATTAAAATGTAAAAATTGGCAAAAAGCATTAAAAAATCTGCTTATAATCCTAGCTATAAGAGGTTTATATTCAAAGCTACAAATATGTTAAAAATAAAAATATGGAAAAAGATATACCACCAAATACTACCCAAAAGAGAAGTGGTAGAGGCCATAATTGTATCAGACAAAAATAGTTATGACAAAGTTGTTATTTAATAATGATGAAATGGTCAGTATATCAGAAGGACACAATAATTATAAATATATGTACACCTAACAACGCAGGCCTAAAATTTATGAAACAGAGACTGAGAAAGTGAAGAAAGAAATAGATAATTTAACAATAATAGTAAGAGACTTCATTACCCAATCATCAATGATAAATATAACATCTCAGCAGTAGAGCAAGAAGTGAAAGACCTTAACCACACTACAAACAGAACATTTCAATGTAAAACAAGAGAATACACATTCTCTTCAAAGTGCACATAAAATTCTGCATGATAGATCATATTTTAAAATAGAAAACATACAATGAATGAAACGTATTGAATTCCTATAAATTATGTTCTCTGACCACAAAGGATTGAATTAGAAATCAAATGTAATTAATAATAGCATGTAGAAATTGGCTGAAGCCATAAATATATAGAAACCAAACTACACCATTTAAAGTAACAAATCACAGAAGAAGAAATCACAAAGGAAATTAAAAAAAAAATCTTTGAGATGCATGAAAATAAAATGCAAGATGATAAATTTATGAGATGAAAATTATTTCTCTTCTTCTGCTTGGTTTAGGCTTTATTTGATTTCTTTCTCCAGCTCCTTTAGGTGTAAGTTTAGATTGTGCATTTGAGATCTTTTTTAGATCTTGAGAAGGGCTTGTATTGGGATATACTTTCCTCACAGGACTGCCTTTGTTACATCCCAAAGATTTTGAATAGTTGTGTTTTATTTTCATTTGTTCCCATGTATTTTTTTTTTAAATCTTCTTTAATTTCCTGGTTGATCCAGTCATTCTTTAGTAGGGTGCTCTTTAGCTTCCATGGATTTGAGTTCTTTCCAAATTTCCTCTTCTGACTGAGTTCCAGTTTCAAAGCATTGTGATCTGAAAATATGCAGGGAATGATCCCCATCAGTTGAGACCTGATTTGTAACCTAGTATGTGATATATTTTGAAGATGTTTCATGTGCGTTTGGGAAGAATGTATTCTGTTGCTTTAGGATGGAATGCTCTGAATATATCTGTGAAGTCCACCTGGTCCAGTGTGCCATTCAAAGCCCTTGTTTCCTTGTTCATCTGCTTAGTTGTCCATTGCAGTGAGGGAGGTATTAAAGGCCTCTACTATTATTTTCTATTATCAATGTGTTTTTTTCAAATTTTGTTATTAATTGGCTTATATAAATGGCTGCTTCCATGTTAGGGGTGTATCTACAATTGTTAGATCTCCTTGTTGGTAGACCCTTTAATTGTGATATTGGGTCCTTCCTCATTTCTTATTACAGTCATTGGTTTAAAAATCTAATTTGTTTGCTATAAGGATTGCAACCCTAGCTTTCTTTTGATGTCCATTTGAATGATGAATTGTTTTCCACCCCTTGCCTTAAATATATAGGTGACTTTGGGTCTAAACTGAGTCTCTTGCAGACAGCATATCAATGGGTCTTGCTTTTTTAATCCAATCTGATACCCTGTGCCTTTTGATTAGAGCATTTAGTCCATTTACATTCAGGGTAACTATTGGAAGATATTAATTTAGTGCCATTGTATTACCTGTAAAGTCACTGTTTCTGTATGTTGTTTCTGTTCCTTTCTGTTCTGTGTTACTTTTGGGCCTCTCTGTTCACTTAGAAGATCTCTTGTAATAATAACGTATTCTTGGCTGCATTTCTTTTTTCTCATTTAGCACTCTGAATATATCATGCTTGTGCTTTCTGGCCTGTCAGGTCTCTGTGGATAGGTCTATGCCAATCGAATGTTTCTACCTTTATAGGTTATTGACCTCTTGTCCTGAGCTGCTTTCAGGATTCTCTGTCTCTTAGATTTGCAAGCTTCACTATTATTATTATATGTTGGGGTATTGACCCATTTTTATTGATTTTGAGGGGGATTCTCTGTGGCACCTGGATTATGATGCCTGTTTCCTTCCCCAGATTAAGAAAACTCTCTGCTCTACTTTACTCCAGTATACCTTCTGCCCTTCTCTATCTTTCTTCTTCTTCTGGGATCCCAATTATTCTTTATTTCACTCTATATCACTTATCTCTGAAATTCTCCCCTCGTGATCCAGTAGTTGTTTATCTTTCTTTTTCTCAGCTTCTTTATTCTGACATTTGGTTTTTAATACCACTAATTCTTTCTTCTGCCTAATTTATCTTAGAAGTTAGAGCCTCCATTTCTTAGTGAATCTCATTAATAGCCTTTTTGATTTTTGATTTGGTTAGATTTTAGTTCTTTTATTTCTCCAGAAACAGATTCTCTAGTGTCTTTTATGCTTTCGTCAAGCCCAGTTACTCTCTTTATAATCATTATTCTGAACTCCAGTTCTGACATCTTACTTATGTCCATACAGATGATTAGGTCTCTGGCAGTCATACTGCCTCTTTTTCTGTTTTTTGTTTGTTTGTTTGTTTATTTGTTTTGAGGTGAGTTTCTCCATCTTGTCATTCTGTCCAGAAAATAATAGATGATTGAGAGAATAAAATAGATGAATGAGAGAACTAAAGTGACAGCAATGACCCCAAGGAAATAAATACCAAACAAATTAGAAAAGACCCAAAACTAATAATAATAATAATAACAATTAATTAAAATTAAAAAAGAGAATATAATCAGTCTAGTGAACAGAACAGAGCAATATACTGGATCCTGTGTGTATTTTCATCTGTTTGTTAGAAAACTAGATCTCAAAATTGTAAAGAAAGAAAAACTTATACATATACAAAAGTAAAATTAAATAAAATGAAGGGTTTGGATGTAACTCTAAAAATGAAAATTTAAAAATAAAGAGAGAAAATAAAGAAGGCATATGAATAGGCAGGTGAATAAAACAGCAATACATTATCTCCTGAGTGTATTCTGGTCAGTTTGTTAGAAGAAACTACATTCCAAATTTGTAAAGAAAGAAAAACTTATATATATACAAAATAAAATTAAATACAGTGAAAGGATAGAATGTACTATAAAGAGGAAAATTTAAAAAGACTTTAACAAAATGAAACAAAAGAAGAAGACAAAGAAAGAAAAAAAGAGAATATGATCCAGACAGTAAAGAGAACAGAGCCATACACTAGATTCTGGGTGTATTTTGGTCTGTTAGAGGAAACTGCATCCCAAATTTGTAAAGAAAGAACAGCATATACACAAAAATAAAATTAAGTGCAATGAAAGAATAGAATGTAACTGTAAAAATGAAATCCATAAAAGATTTTAAAGGAAGAGTTGATAAAATAAGAAATTGGTTGAAAAAAGAAATATACAAAAAATAACATTGAAAAACTAAACAATTGTGTAGAAAAAATCGTGAATTCTATATGCTATGTTTTCCTAGCACTGGAGTGTTGCAGTTCTCAATAATCAGCAAACTTATTCTTGTTTGGATGTTCTTGCTGAACTTCTGGGGGTAGTAATGGGAGCGGAGGGCTGTTGCATTGGTTCTCAAGTGTCTTTGCCCCTGGAGGAAATGCACCATCCTTGCCAAGGGAGGCCAGGCTAAGTAATCTGCTCCAGATTGCTCTATGTGGCTTTTGTTCCATGAAGGCTTTCTGTACCACTTTAGAGGATAAAAATGAAAATCTCTAGTCCAAGGGACAAATGCTTGGGGCCCAACTTTTCAATGCACCTTCAGGAAAAAACAGCCAATCATTATTTTCTCCCTGGTTCCTGTCTGCGCTCCATGCACACCCAGCCTATGACTGAGCATTTGTATCTCATCCTGTAACTCCATTCTGAGTCTCCAAACCCTGCAGACTACTGTGGCCCATACCCATGCTGCTCCTTCCAGAGGAGGGAGGGGAGTCTCACAGGTTCTGTCACTTGTTAGGCCCCCTGCTCAGAGAGCAGTCACACGACCATGCTGTGGCTCCTGGTTTATGGCAATCCCAAGCTCAGAGCCCACTCCTGGGCTTGCTGATTGCAGCCAGCTTCCCTGCTCTGATGCCTGAGAACTCCACCACACTCAAATACCCTAGTCTTCCTGTGGCCCCAGGGATCCCAAGACAACACTGTCCCACCTAGGATTGTCACCTAAGCACCTTCCAGGCCAGGAAGTCCCTCAGGTTAAAGCAGACATCTAAATGTTCTGATCTTGTGCTATGCCGCGCTTTCACTTTCCAGTAGCCAGTTTATAGAGACGCCCCCCCCCGTCAGGTTTATCTTCTCATATATCACCTTGGATTCACTTCTTTGTACCTCCTATCTTGGAGGAGGTGGTCACTTATCTGTTTGTACAGTTGCAGCTATTCCTTTCTTAGATCTCTGGTTGAGTTTGCAAGTGTTCAGAATTATTTGATAGCTATCCAGCTGAATTTGTGGACCCAGATGAAACTAAGGTCTCCTACTCCTCTACCATCTTGGACTCCTCCTCAAGTCAGAAGATTTATAGCTTTAAATACCTGTATTAAAAAAGAAGAATGGTTGTACATAATAGGCATAATTTCTCATATTAATATATCAGGAAAAGAAGAAAATTATACTCAAGCAGAGGGAATATAATAATAAAGCATAGCAAGAAAAGTAGTGAAATGGGTATAGAATCATAACTGAGAAAATTCAGTTAAATAAAATGCTGATTTTTTGGAAGGATCAACTAAATTTACAACCCTTGTCTAGACTGATGAGACACACAGAGAAAGAGAAACCTCAAATCACTAGAATCAGTAATGAAATAAAGTACATTATTAATGACATTAGAGAAGTAAAAAATATTATAAGGAAGTACTATAAATAGTGGTAGATCACCTACTGCTTATAGAATTATAATTAAAAATAATTCTACTAAGAAGGATGCCTGGGTGGCTCAATGGTTTAAGCCACTGTCTTTGGCTCAGGCCGTGATCTCAGCATCCTGGAATTGAGTAGATACAGAGAGCATTGGGCTCTCTGCTTGGTGGGGAATCTGCTTCCCCCTGTCTCTCTGCCTGACTCTCTGCCTGCTTATGATCTCTCTCTTGGTCAAATAGATAAATAAAATCTTAAAAAAAAAATAATTCTACTAAGAAAAGCTTCAGTACATAGGACTTGACTTATCATTCTACCAAACATGTCAAAATCTACCAAACCTTTAAAGAAAAACTAATATCAATCACTCACAAACAAGTCCTAATAAAAACATTTTAAGTAATTCTAAGGCATGCATTACCCTGATATAAAAAAGATAAGGGCATTATTAGAAAACTAAGAACTATCTTTTAGGAATATAGATACAAAATTCTTCACAAAATGCTTGCAAACCAAATCAAGCAACATATAAAACTAATTTATACACTAGAACAAAGTGAGAATTATCACAGAAATCCAGGGTTGTTTCATCTTGTGAAAAGCTGCTAAATAATAATAAGATATTCATTGAATAAATGAAATAAAGCACATGATCGTCTCAATACACTGACAAAACACTTGACAAAATCCAACTCTCTTTTGTGATACAAATGTTTAAGAAACTAAGAGTAGAAGAGAACTTTTTCAACATGATATGGGACATTTACACAAATACAATTTATTTTATATTTAATGATGAAAGACTTGATTCTTCCTTCATAAGATCAGAACAAAATAGAGATATATGCTCTTCTCACTTGTATTAATTATTATACTGGACATGTTAGCTAGTCAAATTAGTCAAATAAATGAAATAAAAGACATCTAGATTGAAAAGGAAAATTTAAAACTCTTTCTTCATAAGTGTTAATGTCTTTAATATAGAAAACCTTGAAGAATAAACTTTAAAAAACAACGATTTGAGCTAATAAATGATTTCAGCAAGTTTTTAAGATAGATGAAAAATATACACAATTCAACTGTATTTCTGTACTCCATCAATGAACATATCTAAAACTAAACTATGATGAAGTCCACTTAAAATAGCATCAACAGAACAAAATATTTAGGAAAAAAATGTAAACAAAAGAAGTGTAAGACTTGAACACAGAAAAATACTAAAAGGTTGAAAAAATTAAATAATATTTAAATAAATGTAAGGCCATCCTATGTTTAAGATCAGAAGAATTAATACTCTTAAGAGGAATATGTCTCAAGTTGATGTACAGGTTCAATAGCTTTTGCATCAAAATCAAAATTCTACCTGCACATCTCTGCAGAAATAGAAAAGTTGGTCCTCAAATGCCATGGAAATGCAATGGATCCAGAATAACCAAAACTTTTCAAGAAGAACAAAGAAGGAAGGAAGGACTCACAAATTTCACAAATTTGAAAGTTACTGCAAACTATACTAATCAAGACAGCATGGTAATTTTAATTTCATTTAGGTCTTTCACTAGTAATAATTAAATACAGTTAATATAGATATTTATAATAAATATAATATAATAAGATAATATATATTATTTTGATCTATATACCCCTCACATCAAACAATTTGCATTTTCGTTTTCTCTGTTTTCTTTCTTTTCTCTTTCTTTCTTTCTCTGTCACTCTCTCTCTCCCTCTGTCTTTAATGGTGAGAACACAAGATCTTAGCAAATTTCAAGTATGCAATACAGAATTGTCAATAATCACATTGCCATATTTAAACTACCAGAACCAGATCTTCTGTAACTGAAGCTTTTTCTTCCTTGACTAACATCTCCTCATTTCTTTTTCCCCATTGCCCTTGGCAATAACATGTCAATTGGATAACCTAGAAGAAATGGATAAATTCCTAGAAATGTACAGCCTACCAAAATTGAATCAAGAAGAAACAGAAAACCTGAATAGACCAATAAAAAGAATAATGAGATCTAGTCAGTAATAATGCCCCCCCTGCCAAAATCTTCTTTCCTCTCCCATAGCGGAAGCCATGGCCAAGAGGATTTGTCTTTGTGCCAAGCTGTGTCAGCCTGGGATATAAAATGACTCAGTCTGGGGGATGACGTGTCTTCTTAAAACTTTGCTGTGCAACCATCTACGTTTTTGTGTTCTACTGGGTTACTGTGGTTTCCTAGTCATACACCAAATAAGCTCTCCAAGAGCTATTTTCAGCCACGAGTAGTTGTTAAATTATTGTTTTTTTTAAAAGATTTTATTTATTTGACAGACAGAGATCACAGATAGGCAGAGAGGCAGGCAGAGAGAGAAGAGGAAGCAGGCTCCCCACTGAGCAGAGAGCCAGATATGGGGCTCGATCCCAGGACCCTGGGATCATGACCTGAGCTGAAGGCAGAGGCTTTAACCCATTGAGCCACCCAGGTGCCCCTAAATTATTGTTTTTATGTGTGTGTAGGGGGGTGAGGCCTAAGACTTGTTAGTCTTTCATTGTTCTGCCATCTTCTCTGACAGTGTGGTACTTTGATAAAAATAGGATTATATATTAATTGAATATAACTGAAAGTCCAAAAATAAATAATTATATTTATGGTTAATTAATTTTTGATGAGTGTATCACAACAATTCAGAAGGTGAAAGAATAGTCATTTCAACAAACGGTGCTAATGCCATTGGATCTCCAAATACAAAAGAGTGCAGAAGAATCCTTACTTCATTCCATGTACAAAAAATAGCTCACAATGCTCAAATGAACAATAAACATATGAAAAGATTCTCAACATCATTATCTGTTAGGGAAGAGCAAATCAATCCACTATAAAATATCACTTCACAACTGCTAGGATGGCTAACATAAAAAAGACAGAATGAGTTTTGTCAAGGATGTAAGAAATTTGGACTCACATATTGGTGAAACTTTCACACTTGTGGGAATGGAAAATGAAAGAACCACTTTGGCAAGCAATTTAGTTATCCTCAAAAAATTAAATGGGACGCCTGGGTGGCTCAGTTGGTTAAGCAGCTGCCTTCGGCTCAGGTCATGATCCCAGCATCCTGGGATCGAGTCCCACATCGGGCTCCTTGCTCAGAAGGGAGCCTGCTTCTCCCTCTGCCTCTGCCTGCCTCTCTGTCTGCCTGTGCTCACTCTCGTGCTCTCTTTCTTTCTGACAAATAAATAAATAAACTCTTTTTAAAAAAATTAAATATGTTTCTATGTGATCCAGCAATGTTATTCCTAGTTATATACACAAAAACATCTATCCACACAAAAATTGCATACAGATATTGATAGCAGCATTATTAATAACAGCCTAAAGCATAAACAACCCAAATGCATCTTCTGTTGAACAGGCTAGGAAGATGTGGTATATCCATGCAATAAAATACAATTCAGCAATAAAAAGTAATAAAATTTTGATACATCCTAAAATCTGGATAAACCTGGAAAAATTATGCTAAATGAAAGAAGCCAAACACAAAAATAATATATCTTATGAATTGATTTATATGAAAGGTCAAAATAGGCAAATTTCTGGAAACAGAAATATGTTCATGTTTGCCAGGGACTAGGGAGAGGTAAGGATGTGTAGGGACTGCTTATGGACCCAGAACTTCTCTATGGGGTGATGGAAATATGCTGGGATTAAATAGTGATAAAGTTCATACAACACCATGACTATATTAGTAACCACTAATTAGTAAATTTTAAAAGGGTAAATTTTTGATATGTGAATTATATCTCGATAAGCTTTTACAGAACATGTCTGAATAGACAAAAATCTAAACTGGACCTTGAAAGAGTAAACCAAAAAGCACAATTTTTAAAATGACTTTATTTATTTATTTGACACAGAGAGAGATAGATCATAGTAAGCAGAAAGGCAGGCAGAGAGGGGCGGGGGAAGCAGGCCCCCTGCTGAGCAGAAAGCCAACGTGGGGCTCAATCCAAGGACCCTGAGATTGTGACCTGAGCCGAAGGCAGAGGCTTAACCTACTGAGCCACCCAGATGCCCCCCAAAAGAAAATTATTAATGCATGTTTTAAAAATGGCTAAAATAGTCGTGCATGGGTGTCTCAGCTAAGTGTCTGCCTTCAGCTCAGGCCATGATCCCAGGATCCTGGAATCAAGCCCCACATCAGGTCCTCTGCCCAGTGGGGAGCCTGCTTTTCCCTATGCCCTTCCTCCTTGCTCGTACTCTCTCTCTCTCTTTCTAAAATAAATAAATAAAAGCATTTTTAAAATGGCTAAAATTAACAAGACAGGGAACAGCAAATGTTGGCAAGGATATGGTGAAAGGGGAATTACACTCTTGGTGTCTTACACTCTTGGTGGGAATTCAAGCTGGTATAGCCACTCTAGAAAAGTGTATGGAGGTTCTTCAAGTAGTTAAAGATAGAACTACCCTATGACCCAGCAACTGCACTATTAAGTATTTACCCAAGGAAATACAAAAACACTAATTCAAAGGGATACAGCCACCTCAATGCTTATAGCAGCATTATCTATGCTAGCCAAACTACAGAAACAGTCCAAGTGTGTCCATTGACTGATGAATGGATATAGAAGTTGTATATATCCAAGATCTTGAAGAATTTCTCAAACTCAACACCCAAAAAACCAAACAAACAAACAAATAGTGTCGTCAAAAAATGGGCAGAGGACATGAACAAACACTTCTCCAAAGAAGACATACAAATGGCTAACAGAAACATGAAAAAATGTTCAACCTCACTAGCCATCAGGGAAATTCAAATCAAAGTCACAATGAGATACCACCATACACCAGTTAGAATGGCAAAAATTAACAAGGCAGGAAACAACAAATGTTGGCAAGTATGTAGAGAAAGGGGAGCCCTCCTACACTGTTGGTGGGAATGCAAGCTGATACCGCCACTTTGGAAAACAGTGTGGAGGTTCCTCAAGAAGTTAAAAATAGAACTACCTTACAACCCAGCAATTGCACTACTGGGTATTTACCCCAAAGATACAAATGTGGTGAAAAGAAGGCACCTGCACTCAATGTTCATAACAGCAATGTCCACAATAGCCAAACTGTGGAGGAGCTGAGATGTCCTTCAACAGATGAATGGATAAAGAAAATGTGATTATATATATATATATATATATATATATATATATATATATACACGCACATATATAATACACATATACAATAAAATACATATTATTATGTGTGTTATACATATATTATTGTATGTGTTATACATATATTGTTATATGTATATTGTATATGTATATACAATATAATATATAATATAATTATATATATATAATATACACAAAATGGACTATCACTCAACTATCAGAAAGCATGAATACCTACCATTTACATTGACATGGATGGAACTGGAGGGTATAATGCTAAGTGAAATAAGTCAGTCAGCGAAAGACAATTCTTATATGGTTTCACTCATACGTGGAATATAAGGAATAGTGCAGAGGACCAAAGGGAAAGGGAGAGAAAACTGAATGGGAAGTAATCAGAGAGGGAGACATACCATGAGAGACTTGACTTCAGGAAGCAAACTGAGAGTTGTGGACAGGAGGGGGATGGGGTAACTGTGTGATGGGCATTAAGGAGGGCACGTGAACTGATGAGCACTGGGTATTCACACATAATTAATGAATCATTGAACTACATCAAAAATTAATGGTGTACTAAAGGTTGACTAATTGAATTTAAATAAAATAAATAAAATAAAATGAGAAGAGAGATATCACCATGATAGAGGTTTTGTTAATTAAAAAAAAAAAAAAAGAGCAGTGATGAACCATTCTCATGAAAATGGTATATCAGGGATGAAACAATAATGAAGAGAGATCAGGAAGTTGATGTTAACATTATTTATTTTGAGAATGTTTATTAACGACCTGTTGTGTCTTGAGAATTAGGATGGAAATGAAGTGAAATAGCAGTAATGTTTGGGTGAGCTATTCAGTACTTGACAATGTTAATCAGGGAGGAGGTCAACAGAGTGGTCATTGTTACATTAACAATGCAGTAGAAAGGATGTATGAACAATTATGGAAAGGAGTCTACTCTGTCCAAACATCCCCATAATAAAATGCCATGAATGCTTAAATAAAATTAGGGGCTGCACCTAATAAATTCCTAAACTCCAAGAAACTTTTCCGTTCATAACACATTTTGTAATCATGGACTACTTCAAGTTCCTGTGGACAGAACAGCAATGGATTCCTGCAACTGACAGGAGCACAGTTCTTTTTGTGTTTCGCCATCAGACACCATTATGCCTTTGCAATAATTTACTATGTTTCTGTGGTGAATGATTAAACTAAAAACCTTGATTTCAGTCTTCAAGATGAAATACTTATTTTCCATTAGGCAGCATACTCATGTGTTCAGAAAACAGAATAAGATGATTGTTGAAATAAGTCTAGCTGGTGAATTTAGAGTGCTTTAAGTTAAGGAAACGTTTTCTCCACACCAAACATTTTCATTTGGCTGAAATGGGTGATTTTTCACTTGCTTCAATCCTTTTATTTACACGGGGGAAGTAAATAGCTACTACAAGCTTAGCGACATTGTGTCTTTTTTTATTATTATTTTATATGAACTATTTTGTGCTTATTGGAACCTAATAAACAAATGACCAGTGTTGAACTTTCCACAGATGGCTTTTCTCCCTTTAAATTTTACTCTGTGTTTTCTTTGTGTAAGGGAAGTCTTATGTCCGTTACATTGAAGGTTTAAAAAAAAAAAAAGCCACCTTTCAAATATAACATAAATAACTACATGACCCTTGGGACGCCTAGGTGGCTCAGTGGGTTAAGCCGCTGCCTTCAGCTCGGGTCATGATCCCAGGGTCCTGGGATTGAGTCCCACATCGGGTTCTCTGTTCGGCAGGGAGCCTGCTTCTCCCCTCCCCATTCTGTCTGCCTCTCTGCCTACTTGTGTGATCTCCGTCTGTCAAATAAATAAATAAAAAACCTTTAATAACTACATGACCCTTATCTTCAGCTCTATCATAGTCAGAAGTAATTTTTTCTTCAATAAAATGTTTACTAATAGTTTACTAATCATTAAATCCAGTTTATTCTGATTTTATATCTCTGATAAGTTTTAATTTTATTGTGTAAAAGTAAGCATTCACAAATATACTAATATATAATATATATTCATGTATAGTTAAATACACATTATATATTTACATATATATTATATATGCATTGGTTTATTACATATATCTAAATATATGTTAATTATAGTAACAGATTATAGCTATATTCTTGTATATACATATGAATTTAATGAAATTATTATAAAGCCACTCTATCAGTAAAATCATTTTTTTTTAAGATTTTATTTATTTATTAGTGAGAGAGAGAGAGAGAGCGAGCACAGGCAGACAGAGAGGCAGGCAGAGGCAGAGGGAGAAGCAGGCTCCCTGCCAAGCAAGGAGCCCGATGTGGGACTCGATCCCAGGACGCTGGGATCATGACCTGAGCCGAAGGCAGCCGCTTAACCAACTGAGCCACCCAGGCGTCCCAGTAAAATCATTTTTATTGTTATTTTTATTCATTGTATTTTGGCAGAATCAACCCTACTTATTCAAATGAAAGAACCTACCCCTTTTCTCTTATACTGTCAATCATTATTCATGTATTATCATGTATTTAAATTTTCAGGGTTTCAGGAAGAATGAATAAATTAAAATGGAGTGTGCTGATTGCTAAAATTTTGTTTCTGATGATAGTTATATTTGCCTGTGAATTCTTTTTTTGTTTTTACTCTTTTGTTTAGAGGGAAATACCATTTTTTAATTTCCAGTTATCACGGGAACAGATTTCCCAGTATGCTCCTGTGCTCTTCCTGCAATCCTTATTCCTCTCCGCTACACTTAGGCGGGTTTTCTGCTTGGGGAGCAACTGACAATATATCAGCTCTAAACTGGAAACAGCTAATGTAATGAGATAGAACATTTGGTACTTCTACTTCTTCAGTCCGCTTCTCTACTGATCCAGTGGGAAGGCGCAGCCTGGGCAAGTGTATTCTTCTCTTTAAATTCAACATTTTTCCTCAGGTGTGCTGCCACAAGATCTGGACTTTAAGGAAGCTAGTTAGAGAGGAGGAAGTCCCAACCAGGTGTAACACCAGCTGAGGTGTCCCATATGATTTATTACCAATCATGTTTATATATCGTGCATCACCTTCTCGTTCTGCTGTTGTTTCTCAATTCGATAAGAAATCTTGATTTAAAAAAATAAAAAGTTTTCCTTGTCATTCTCTTTCAAAACAGTCCAAGTTTCCCTGGCTATTTCAATTGCATTTATCATCATACAAACAACTGCTAACATTTATGTATTAATACATTTGGGCAGTAGCTTTACTCAGCCATAATGTCACCATGGGCTTTTAAGTCCCTGATACTTTCAAAACTTCTCTCAAATGCTTTCAAAAATTTTGCTAATGTGGTTCATCTATTTATGAGCCCAGTCTATACTACTTGAACATAACTTCCCTTTCTGGTCTACACTTCAGCTTATATACTGTATATAGCTGATCCATAAATGTATGCATTTTAAAGTGTGACAGATGTCAGACGTTACACAAATGGTTTTAAATGGATGCATGAATATATGGATGCATATTGACTGAGTTTGTTCAGTCTTTGTAGCATATCTCAAACCTCTAATTCCTATCTTTCTACTCTCAGGCAAGGAGTTTTATTGATCTTGAACAGGGTCAAGATCAAGTTCATTGTTGTTTTACATGGTTCTAGGAGGAGAAAGACTTAAAAAAAATATACTTTAAAAAGTTTGAATCTATAATCCATGGCTAATTTGGAGTTCTTTTTACTTTATCTTTCATTTTTTTGCTTCCTTTGTCTTCTTCAAAATCTCTTTGGTGTCATCTCCTTGTGTGTGTTTGGGTACGTCTATGATTGTGTATCCATCTCCTGCTTGCAGTTGGTGCTACGAAATGAGTCTGAGATTGTTGTTATTTACAAAGAATTCTACCCAGGAAAGTCTCAGAGAGTAGTCTGGGCAATCTCTGATAAATGCTTTCCTTCATTTTGTTCTTTAGATCTGTTCCTCAATGCGTTTACTGTTCTAGCAGGAAGATACAGAAAAGCAAAAGCAGATCTCTAACGTAGGGGATGGGGGCAGAAAGCCACGTCACCTGCTTTTCTCAAGTATACTTAATTTTTCATCATCTAAACAAAAGGATTTTTAATACTCATATGTGACCCAGCCTAATTCAGCAAAGACAGGGTTGTACATAAGAATATGAGAACAAAAATATTTTTTAAAAATAATGAAATCTTAGTATTTCAGAATTTCAGCAGAATTGTCAACTGCAAAGGATGTACACATGTTTGGAATACTGGGTTCAAGATCCTCCTCTTTACAGAATCAGATCTATAAATACCGAATAAAGAATGGTTGCCAGAGGCAGGGGAGATAGGGGAAAGGCAAAATGTCTGAAGTGGAGTGGGAGATACAGGCTTCTACTTATGGAATGAGTAAGTCATGAGAATAAACTGCACAGCATATAGGGAAGACAGTCCATATATCGTAATAGCATTGCATTGTGACAGCTGGTAGTTACACTTGTGGTGAACATAGCATAATGTATAGAAAGGTTGAATAACTATGCTGTACATCTGAAACTAATGTAACATTGTGTGTCAACTACTCTCAAATTTAAAAAATAATAAAATAAATAAAAGTTCTCCTCTTTCCTTTCTACCTGAAACACACAAAAAGGATACATATTTAGAGAGAATATAACTGATCATAAACAACATTCAAAATGTAACTTATTGTGTGTACAGGCACATAAATAGGCTTGCTTAAAGGATCCTTTTTTCTATAGTGTTCTTATAAAAACACATTTTTCTATGGCGTTCTTATAAATTTGCACAATTCTTTTGCAAAACCAACGTAAAATTTAACAATGTAAGAAAAAACTTAAACGTAAGCCTCTTTTAATTCCTAAGTATTCTGGAAAAGTTATGAGCAATGTGTGTGATCTTTAGTATTTATTATAAAGTACTACAAATGCAAGTATTTATATAATTTCTAGTTCTAGTTCCTGGACTGATTTTGTGATCTCTCTACCAGGACTAAAAAAAAAAAAAAAAAAGAGAGAGAGAGAGAGAGAGAGAGAGAGAGAACAAAACAAAAAAACAATCTGACATCCAAAATGACTCAAAATTATTTATTATGTGAGGTTTGGATACACCAAAACCAATATTGCACAGAGAAGCTTCATGTTCAGTGAACAAACAGATATCATGTCCATTTCTTCTCTCTATAAATCTTGTTGATGGCTTATGGCAGCAGAAACCTACACTTTATCTCAATTCCTATGATAGCTACTTGTCCCATATTGAGCTAGTTTCACTTCAGGTAACTAACAGAGACTGCATAGGTAATATGTTTTGCAAATCCTGAAAACGGTTGTCTAATTTGCATTGTTCATCTCAACTAAAACAAAATATTTTCATAGACAGATGGAAGGATGGATAGACAGTCTACAAAATATTAATCTTGCCCCATTCAGGGATTGAGTTCCTCTAATAACATTATAAAAGGGGACCTTGTCTTAGATATCCCACTAATCACCCTTCCAAAAGCAATTAGTATGTGGTCCACACTGCCTCCTGCCCTGAAACTCACCTATCTGATATTTTTAGTTTTGCTATGGGTAACTACTAATTTGGTTGTTATTCATTTCTTATGCTTTGTATTAAGGATCTCCTGGAAAGTTTTTTTTTTTTTTTTTTTAGATTTATTTTTTCCTTTATTTAAGCTTTATTTAAACATATGATGTAACCCCACCACCCTCACCCAACCCCTCTTCCCCCCACCCCCCTCAGTTTGTTTTATGACATTAAGAGTCTCTTTTGGTTTTTCTCCCTCCCGATCCCATCTTCTTTCATTTTTACTTTTCCTACCACCTTAACTCCCACCCCCGTTGCATCTCCACTTCCTCATATCAGGGAGATCATGTGGTAGTTGTCTTTCTCCAGTTGACTTATTTCGCTAAGCATAATACGCTCTAGTTCCATCCATGTCATCGCAAATGGTAAGATTTCATTTCTTTTGATGGCTGCATAGTATTCCATCGTATATATATACCACATCTTCTTTATCCATTCATCTGTTGATGGACATCTAGGTTCTTTCCATAACTTGGCTATTGTGGACATTGCTGCTATAAACATTCGGGTACACGTGCCCCTTTGGATCACTACGTTTGTATCTTTAGGATAGATACCCAGTAGTGCAATTGCTGGGTCATAAGGTAGCTCTATTTTCAATTTTTTGAGGAACCTCCATACTGTTTTCCAGAGTGGTTGCACCAGCTTGCATTCCCACCAACAGTGTAGCAGGGTTCCCCTTTCTCCGCATCCTCGCCAGCATCTGTCATTTCGTGACTTGTTCATTTTAGCCATTCTGACTGGTGTGAGGTGGTATCTCATTGTGGTTTTGATTTGTATTTCCCTGATGCTCCTGGAAAGTTTTTTGACTCATGCATTCACATGTTAAAAGAGGCATGAGATAATAGAAGATATATGTATATATCTCCTATTCCTGGCACAGAGCTTCTAAAACCCTTGTAATTTTCTACATAACAAGAGCACCAGGATCATCTTCTATTCTAATATTTGGTATTTGACCCCATTATTGACACAGGGCTCCTAAAACACTTGTATATTCCTAAGGGATAAAAACACTGGTAGTATCTTTGTTCTGATGAAGCAACTCTTGGTGAGTTCCTGGATGAGAGCTTGAGACCAGAAAGACTATGTCATGGTTAGAAGCTTGGAATATTCAGTACTCCCCACAGCCACCTTTTCTGGATAAAGAAGAACCGGAAATTGAGTTAATGATTAATCATATCCATGTGATTAAAACCTCCTTAAACATACCAATGGTATGAGGTTTTGAGAGTTTTTTGGTTGGGGAGCACATCCATGTATCAGGAGAGTGGCATGCCCCAACTTCATGGGGTAGAAAATTCTGCACTAGGATCCTCCCAGACATTACCCCATGTATCATTTCATATATCTGTTTATCTATACCTTTTATCATATCCTTTAATAAACTAGTAAATATAAATAGTTGTTTTTCTGAGTTCTGTGAGGTGCTTTAGCAAATTCATCAAATCCAAGCAAAGGATCATGGGAACCTTAGACTGAAAGCCAATCAGTCAGAAGCGCAGATGACAGCGTAGACTTGTGGTTGGCATCCGAATTGGAGAAGGAGCATGCTTATGGTACTGAACTGTCAACCTGTGGGATTTGATGCTATTTCCAGGAAGGGAAGGTCAGAATTGAGTTCACTTGTAGGAAACCCAGCTCCTGCTGGAGAGAACTGGTTAGCAGGGGAAGCTCCCCAAACATTCAGTGTCAGAACTGCTGCTATGGTGGTGACTGTGTGAGAGTAAGGACGAAGCAGGAAAAGACTGAGTTTTCCTAACACAGGAGATAATGTGGGAAAGACAATCTTTCCTATTATCCCATCCTTTAAGTCTAAAAGGAAACACAGGGTTATCAAACATCGGCACTGAGGATAATTAAAAGTAGATGTCTATCTTCCTTCTAATTATATTATCATCTAGATTTAAATTGTACCCAGATTCCTACCTACACCAAGACTCAGCAACCCACAAAGGATCAAATGAAGACCAGAGGAGATGTGAAATGATTGCAGTTCTGTGTTAGATGACATTGAATTCTGAGCCATGATAAGACATCCTCCCAAATCTTTTTTCATAATTAGAATGGAAGTAATATACCGATTTCTGATTTTCAGGGTAAAAGTGGGAAGATTTAGTGATAGAACTCTCCATATAGGTGTACTTATATATGTAGGTGAGTACTTGATCACATACAAAAATAGTGTTATATTCTATATGTTATTAAAAATAGTAAAGCCAGGATGAAATTTCATCTTGACTTTTATATCCTTTAATTACTTTTTTTAAAATCTACATTTGATATTTGATACAAACACAGTTTATCAGAAAACAGATCACTATTATTGACTCTTCTTAATTTTGCATGGTCTTTAGTAAATTGTTTTCTTACTATATTTCAGGATCTATAAAATCTTTGAGATGATACTTCTCGGTTCCAATAAAGCATCATTGTTTTCCATTAATAATGACTTTATTTATTTACCATCCTAAATAGAAGTAATCTTCATTCTAGCACCTCTCACATTACTTTTCTACTCCATAGCACAAGGGATAACACAGCCCCACATCATTAGTAACATTGCCTCAGCAAGGAACAAGGGAGTGAAGGCACCCCTTGTTTTCAGTTGTTATAAAAGCCCCCCATGGTTTCATTTCTCTCATCAATTCAAAGCTGAATACTAACATGCTGCATGGAGACATGTAGGGCCAAACTCAGCATTTGGGACAAAACTGTAAGAAAACTTCAGGGAGGAACACCTGGGCGGCTCAGTTGGTTAAGCCACAGCTTTTGACTCAGGTCATGATCTCAAGGTCCTGGGATCACGTCCCACATTGAGCTCCTTGCTCAGCAGGGAGCCTGTTTCTCTCTCTGCCCCTATCTGCCACTCTGCCTGCTTGTGTATACTCTCTCTCTCTCTCTCTCTCTCTCTGACAAACAAATAAATAAATAAAATATTGGAAAAAAGAAAAAGAAAAGAAAACTTCAGGAAATAATGTGTTCAGAGTCCAGTGTAGAGGGAAGATAGAAGCCCAAGACCTAGTGAGGGCCAGGAACAAAAGTGGTTTTAACGAAGTTTAGTCTGCTCAGTCTGCCTTTTGCACTGGCCTTTTCCAAAGACCTGGATGGGACACAGGGAAAGTATTCACATGACCATATGTATGTGAACATTTTGCAAAGGTAAGGTATTTTATATTTATTTTATGTACTTACCCTTAATTATATGAGCTTCAGTTTTAGCAATGGGTTAGGAAAGTTGTCTCTAGCTATGTCTCCCTTCCCTGCTTTATTGCTCAGCAAAATCTTAGTTGAGAACACATCCTTCCTGACTGAAATAAATAAATAAAGATTAACTAATCCAGGAGGAAACAATGAGATATACTCTACCAGTTAGCTATTGTTGAGTAAGAAAGCACACCAAAACTAGCAGCATTAAACAATTATTTACTAGTTATCATGATGCTATGGGTTACCTTGATAGTTCTGTTGATTTGAGCTTGATTTGGCTGAAGTAGGCTTATATGTTAAAGGTCTTTACTGAGATGACTGAAATATGCTGTTTTCAGTGATATTCCAGGATGCTAACATCAGCTGGTAATGGTGGCAGAGATCTAAGAGCAACAGAAAACACACACACACACACACACAACCTAAGGCTGTTTGAAGCCTAAGCTGTTTGATTTTTAAGTCAGTCCAGCATCAAAAGGTAGGAAAAAGGACTCTATACTTGTTTGGGAAAACTGGGAAGTTATTTTGCAAGGAGAGTGGACTCAGGGAAGGATGAAGACTTGCTGCCATTTTTTTAATCAATCAACAACATATGGTAAGCAAGCATTACTGAGGATATTGGTACACTAAAATTGCCTTCTTATAATTTGCCACATATCAATTCTAGGACTATCCTCTATACCTACACAGAAAGTATTTCTGTGGAATGGCTTTAAAATATTTAAAATAGTTCTTATTCTCCACCACAGTTTCTTTTATCCATGCTAAACCAAGAATCCTCAAAAGTTTGCAGACATTTTGCAATATTGATTTTAAAATGTTGACTCTTCAAAGTGTTATATACATGCCTCCAGTAAACTCTAAAATGCACTGATACTCTATAGGTCAAAACATTCATGGATTTTAATATATAAACTGATGGATAATTGATCTCTTGGTTATTAATGAATCTCTGCATTTACAAATTGTCCCAACATACTATTCCCACATTTTTTAAATAACATGTTTATAATATATATGAGATATAATTTATATGCCATATACACTATTTTAAAGTGAATAATTCAGGAAACTTGAGAGTATGTACAGCATTATGTGACCATCACCAATATCTAATTTTAACCCACTGAGCCACCCAGGCACCCACCAATATCTAATTTTAGAATATCTTCTTCACCTCGATGAAACCAACACTCATTCCTCATTTCTCCTTTCCCCATCTTCTGGGAACTAGTAATATACTTCAGTCTTTCGGGATTTGCCTATTCTGAACCTCTGACATAAATGCAATCACATGATATGTGACCTATTATGTCTTGCTTTTTCTCATGTAGCATACTTTCAGGGTTTATTCATACTGTACCATGTATCAGTAGCTTGTCCTGTTTATTGCTAAATAATATTTGATTATATAATATTATGGTTTCAATGTTCAATTTTATATATTTGACACATGCTTACACATGTGAAATCATCACCATAACCAAGAAGTTGAACATATCCACTTCACAACCCAAAGTTTCCTTATGCCTCTTTTCAATCCCACTTCTTTCCTCTTCTGAACACATTTTCCCCAACAAACCAGAAGTCACAAATCTGTGGGTTATTTTTCATTTTCTAGAATGTTACATACTATTTTATCTGTTTTAAACTCAACATAATTATTTTAAGATTCTTCTGTGTCATTTATATGATATTCTGGGGAAAAGTATAGAGACAGAAATAAGAACAGTGGTTGTTGAAGACTGGGAAAGGTGTAGAATTGAGTACAAGTGGCATAAGGTATCTTTTTTTAAAGGTGATGGAAATATCCTTATCTTGATTTTGGTGGTAGTTTCACGTATGCACATTTGTAGAACAGACATAAATATATACAAATACTTCAGTAAACAACTAATCTTTCTTAAAATCATATTTCTAAATAGCAAAAATAAACAAGTAGAAAGTAATTTTATTTCAAATTACTATTACCACAACATCAAGAAATACCAAGGACCTGTAAATAAACATAAGCAGTATTGTATAAGACTCCTGCAAAGGAAACTATAAAATATTAATGCTTATTAAATAAATCATAAATAAATTGAGATATACATGATGTTCACATTTATAAAACTCAATATTCTAAAGATGTCAATCATAACCATGTTAACAGTCAAAATCACACTAGATATATTCTTCATAATTAGATAAATACTAAAATGTATATAAAAGTCAAGGAATAACCAATATGTTATATAAAAAGAATAGTACTGATATACTTATTAAATGATAAGACATAAATCCATAAAGCATAATGATGATATTGAATAAGGGATAGACCAAAAGAATAAAATGATTGTCACTAAAATAGATCCACACATGTATGAAAGTGTGGTTTATAATGAAGAGAATACTGTAGAGTTAGGGAAAGAACTCTATTTTCAAAATATATATGTCAGACAAGTGGACATACATATAGAAAAATCATGTATTAGTATATAATTATAAGTATTTAGAGGTTTTTTTCCATTCTAGGTTAGGTATTTGTATGAAAAACATTTAAAACTTGGATAAGAATATAGGAAAATATCTTGATCTTTGGGTAGCAAAATATTGCTTAATAATAAAAGCACTGTAGTAAGTATGAATGACTACATTAAAGTTGAAAACATCAGTTTCTCAAAAGACAGCAAGATGTGAATTAAAAAGTAAACCACAGATCAATCGTGTAAAGAAGAAAAGACGATTAAAGAAAGGAATAGAAAAAAAATAAATAACCTCCTACAAGTCAGTAAGAAAAAAGGTAAACAATCCAAGAGAAGGATACATAAGTTGATGGCATGTGCAATTTTATAAGAGAAGGAAACTGTATGGCCAATAAGTACATGAAAAGGCTTCAAATTTATTATTAACTAGGGAAAGGGAAATTCACACCATATTACAATTTCAACCTCTTGCTCCGATAGAATAACTTGTATTAAATTCCACTAAATTCCATTAAAAAATAATTGGGAAACCTCAATTATACACAAAACAAACAAAAACCAATAAATGAGGCTGTGGGAGAATAACAAAGACTACAAAGATTTTATTTGTCAGGAGGCAAAAGAGAGAAGAGAAAGTGACAGGCTTTAGTTTACATTGACAATCACCTCATCATCTAGGATATTTGACAATTCCAATTTGGGGATATATTAGCTGGACAAAGAACAGAGGCTATTTGTAATCTGCATATTTGTGTTCTCACAAATTCATATGTTGAAGCTCTAACCTCCAATGTGATGCTATTTGGAAGTGTGGCCTTTAGGAGGTAGCTGGGTTTCTATGAGGTACTGAGGGTAGGATGCCAAGAGGAATAGATTCTTTACAGGAAGAGATCAGAGTTCTCTCTTGTTCATGTGAGGACACAGTGAGAAGGCAGCCATCTGCAAGCCAGAGTAGGACTCTCACCAAGAACCCAGCCACAGTGATATCCTGATATAAGACTTCCCCAAATTCCAGAACTGTCAGAAATAAATGCCTGTTTTTTAATACATCCAAAATACATGGTATTTTGTTATAGTAATCCAAGTAGGTTAATATAAAGGCCTAGATTTTGTAACAGCATATTTGGAAGGTAAGTGGAAGAAAAAAGGAATTCAAAATTATCAAGGAAGTTAGAACTTAAAACGCTAGGATCCCAGAGAGAAGGGTTTATAAGTTGATGTAATGACAACAGACTCTCCAGAGGTTTTGGCACAAGAAACCTGCATCTCTTAATGTGTAACAGAGTACAATAGCCACAGAAAAGGATATGTTCTTATTGCAACAAAAATATTGAGAGATATTGAAATTTATTTTGTAAAGTCTGCCTACAGCACAATACAAATAACTTCTAGTTTAATAACTTCTATACAACTTACAGTGAAACAGAATCATACATATATGGATGTTTGATACACAAAATATGTTGCACAGTGCAGCTAAAATGATGAGATTTCTGATAAATGATCATGTCTCATATGATATCCATATAGTGAAATCAAAACCCTACATCTCAATACCCATCTCAATCCCCTACATATTCTATGTACAGATCAGTGTCAGGAGGCTATAGATATGAATAAAATAAATTGTAAAATCTTCTAAAAGGTCATATTAGGGAATATTTTTAAGAAATGTGAGTAGAGATATATATAAAACATACACTTCACATTTTTGACTGAATGAGCCTTTGTTGTGGTTGGAATTCCCAAATATCGGGTCATGTTTAGCAGTATCCATGGTCTCTACTCCCTTAATCCTGCTAACATCCCACCACTTACAGTAACCAGAAATGACCCAAGTCACTACCACATATCCACTAGGTGATAAAACCTTCTCCAGTTGAGAACTATTCAATTAAACTATGTTAATATTAGTCACTAGTTAGTCACTAATATTATTAAAATACACGATAAAGGAGCTATTCTCAAGATATATAACTGATAAAAGCTTTTGTAAAATATATATATATTTGACAAATATATTTTATCATGTATATGGACTTAAAAACACAGTGGCAGAAAAGGATTAGAAGAGATCTCATAGAGGAAAAATCAAAATGTACAATAAAAAGGGAAATATTTGTTATCAAATAAAATATAAAAATAATCACAATGTAATATTATCAGTTAGCATCAAAATACCTCACATAATTGAGGCTTTCCATGTGAAATATTGCCAAGAATGTTTAGTTTCTGTTGTGAGTCTTGTTAGCAAACTATTTGTTATTACCAAATAAAATTAACTATATGTTCTATATGATTCCTTTTATAGTCAATTAAAAAGTCAGGGGATACTGAAGTGTCAGGTTTAAGAATACATGTGTAGGTATAGAATTCAAAAAATGGATTACAAAGTAGTTAACTTTGGAGTGAAGTGAAGAGGTAGTGAATGGGCAGGTGAATTTACCAGTCTTGTGTGCTAGCAAGTTCTATTTCCTGGCCTAAGTACTGCTTTTATAGGTGTTAGTTTGTGAGGTTGCACTATACAGTTTTTGTTCAATCTTTGTATGTATATAACATTTCAAATATGAAATAATAAAAATGAAGTAAATGCTTTCTCTACTCCAAGGGTAATTACTGTCAAAAGATTCTGAATTATCCTTCCAAATACTCTCCCCAATATGTCTATTCATATATTGTTATATTCTTACAACAGCATAACAGTGTCTTGCATTTTGTACATTTTTCACTTAATGTAACTTAGTGATAATTTTATATGTATATATATGTACATATATATATATAAAACTTTATCAGTCTTTTCAAAAGAAGTGTGTATTCCATTGTCTATAAATGTAATGCATAAAACAATGTATTGTAACAGTCTGCAACAACAAGGCATGAAATTAAGTTTTGGTTTATTCATGTCACAAAAGGTATACATACAGATTAAAATCAATATGCCATTTCCTTTTAAGGGTATTTTTCATAACCTTGCAAAATAAACAATAAAAATTATGAAGCAAAAAGATATTTTAAAAATTTCCACTTTCCAGACAAACAAGATACTGCTTCTAGGCTGTCAGTTACATCGAGATAAAATGCCAGAGAACTTTAACTGAGTGTAATAAATCAAACAGCTAGTTTATAACTTTGATCAAGGAGAAACTTTGATAACTGCAGAAAATCCAGTTCATTCTTTCTCTCCTTTATATTTTAAAAACAAATAAGACAATGGTCAAGCCCTTAAATTCATTTACTAAGTTCACAAATAATCATGTCTAAAGAACTGCATAATTATTAATATTATTTTTTGAAAATAAATTGTGATATCTCTTTTGGAAAATACTATTTAGCGAGCTTGATTCAAACTACCAGGAATTATATACAACTTGAAAATATTTTGTTTTCTAAAGATTCGGTTTAAGAAAATATGCCCTTAGCCTTCCCAAATAGAATTCATTACATTTTGTTTTGGGCAATCTTGAATCTCAAACTATATAATGCTTATATATTTCCAAATCATCACTTACATTGCTCAAGTAATGAATCATTAGTTTACATTTATTACCTAAAATATTCCTAACCACCTCGTTGTAAGGTATATTTATTATGCCACAAAATTCTGGGGGATAATTGAGTAATGATAACGATTCCAAATTAGTCCTCTTGATGCCTTGTTCAAATGCAACACTTTGTTTTCTTCTCCTGCTAAGGATGTTCACAATATGTTTTTTGGAAAAATTCCTCTCTTAATTTCAAGCCCTAATTATTTATGCTTCACCACCAACCTTGTTAACAGGTATTGTTGGGGATGTGACTGCTGTTACTCTTCCCCAGTGAACTAGTGAATACTAACTGCCACCCAAGGCTATCTACAATGTGAATTTCTGATCTCTGCAATGCTAGTGTTTGTCCCAAGAGAATCTACTCCCAGTATATTTATCAGGTAAAGATATTTCTATCAGTATAGTTACTTCTCAAGGTTAGTATTGTCAGTATTGCTGATGTAGTCTGCTAACATAAATTTCAAGGTTGTAGATGACCTGGGGGAGGGTAGATAATAAAAATTGTTATGAAGATCAGTTTTTTCCACAAGCATGTTAATGTTTTTATTACCATTGCCATAGTCTGGTCTTGTTTCTTTTATTTTTAGTTTGCTGCAATTTTATTTTAGTTAGAAATAACTTAGATGCAAGAGACATAACACAACTCCCACGCCTAAGCCAAAGACAATTCATCTGTCATCCACACACAGGATAGGTTGGGTAGTAAAACAATAGAAAAGGGCAAGAATAACGGTGCTATCAAGTACAATAAGAAGCAAAGTCTAAATGTCATCAGGCCTTTCCCTTTGTCCTGGGTTTCATATTTTCCATAGGTTGTGGTCTCCTCATTTTTCACAGCAGTCATATTTTCCTCATGTAGTGAAATATTCCTGCTGATAACTTCTGAAATGTGTGGATTTAAGCTCCAGAAACTGTAGAGAGATTCTCGAGCTTTTTCCATGTCCCATAGAATATGTACTTATTGGCACATGTGAACCAACTACCCAGTTCTACTTCAGTGAATTATGGCTAACTTGGATCAAATATATCTGTGTTTCCATTGCTAAGTGGATAATCTCACATTTCCTAGGCATGAGCACATAGGGACCATCTGAATGACAGAATTTGTGCTGAACTGAAAATGATCTCTTCACTGTGATGCTAAAGTTTGTATATTCCTGTTTGTAGCAGATTGCTTAGTACTTCAAAAAGGGATTTTATGAGATTCTGCAAATTTTGTTTTCAGGTAGGCATATACATATACAAATCTTAGGATAAATATGACTTACAAGCTAGATGTAAACTAAATATATCAGTATCTCTAGTTTGCATTTATTTCCATTATGTATTACATCTTTAAATTTTCATATTTCTGTTCTTTTTTCTCTCATTCTACCAGGGGAACAGGTATTATAAAAATAGATTTATTCTTAGAACTTATGGCTTAAAAATCTATATATCTAACCTGGACCTGCAATTAATTCATTATTTCCAACCTAGATATATCCAGTTCTTGCCTGCTGTAAATCTCCAAATGAATGCTCCTATTTGCTAAGATGAAATAAAAATGCATCTCCTATGCCTATGCCTTTATTCATTAGTGGAATGAGAACCAGATTGACGATATAAAGCATTAAAACTCAAAACGAAGAAAAAGAAATATCTCTGAATTATTTGAGTTCTACCTCTTTCTCAGGTTTTATTTAGCTCCATCTTCCCTTGAAAAACAGATGCATTATTTTTCCTCATCATTTTTTTAAAGATAAAATATTTGATTCCTTACAGAAATGAAAAATCTTGATTTATCCCTTTTAAAACTATAGTACACATTCCAGTCAATTATTCCCCAGTGGGCATAGAAAGCAAAGATATGTTATCCAACTATATTTCCTTCCTTTGCTCTTTATAATTTAATCTCTCTACAAGTGTATGAGATGTAACACCCTCTAGGAATTAGTTTGATAATAGCGTTTCCACCTCCTCTTTAAAAAATTTATTCTAATTTGAAAAAGTCTTCTGATAATTTTAGTTTTTCTGGCTGCATTATTGGGCAAACATAAGATTCTAAAGCCATGTAATAACTAAAATATGGGAAAGAGTTCAGAGAGAGAGAGAGAAAGAAGTATGGCAGTCAAACATTAATTAAGTAATTAAAAATAAAGTCAAGAAAAGCATAGAGGAAATAGACCGCAAAGATAATGAGATGAGAAAGAGGAAAGTTAAAAATCAGAAATCAATATAATCAAATACCACCACCAACAAAAAGGGCTAGGAGAAATAACCAAAATACAAACAAAGGGAAATCATCACACACACACACACACACACACACACACAATTAAAGGTTTAATTTTCGAGATTAGAAGGTTGAAAGAGTGTTCTAAAAGTTCAACATGTGGGGTGCCTGGGTGGCTCAGTGGGTTAAAGCCTCTGCCTTTGGCTCAGGTCATGATCCCAGGGTCCTGGGACCAAGCCCCGTGTTGGGCTCTCTGCTTAGTGGGGACCTCCTTCCTACTCTCTCTCTGCCTGCCTTTCTGCCTACTTGTGATCTCTGTCTGTCAAATAAATGAATAAAATCTTTTAAAAAATAAAAAAAAAATAAAAGTTCAACACGCTACATGAAGAAATACCATAATTCAGTAAGGTTTGCTAAAATACAGATCAGGGACATACATACTTGGATATCTGTATGTAGCAAAATAAAGAATGATTTATGAAAGGAAGGATCACTCAAGAAATTTGCTTACTATTATTTCTTTCTTAAGGAACTACTCAAAAATGTACTTCAGGAAAAAAGAATGTTCCTACAAGCGTGGTCCTAGACCAGTATCGTTAACATTACATTGGAACTTGCCAAAAATACAAATTTTGGGGTCTTATCCC
>RCUC01000292.1:0-45210 GCA_003697995.1 Taxidea taxus jeffersonii | reverse complement strand
GAGAGAGAGAGAGAGAGAGAGAGAGAGAGTGCAAGTATGTGCGTGAGCTGGGGGCAGGGCAGACTCTTCCTTGAGCACAGAGCCTGGATATGGGACTTGATCCTACAACCCTGAAATCATGACCTGAGCCAAAATCAAGAGTCTGACACTTAACCAACTGAGCCACCCAGGCACCTACATCTCCTTAAACACTCTAGAAATTAAAGTCCAAAGACCCCTCTGTCAGCTCTTCTTCTTACCCATTCCCACCCCTTCAGAAAACAATTAACAAATTTTCAGAACCATGATGTTTGCTGTTTTTAAACTATGTGGTTCTACAATTCAAATATGTAGCATTGTTTTATACCAAATTGCTAAACTACTAAAAAATTACTAAAAATCAGGACTGGCTCTATATTAGAAAATAAAGCAAATAGTCTGGAAAAATAGCCTGAATGTCTTGACCAATTTTTAATAATAGTTTGCTGAAAATTATGAAGAGACAGAATAAAGAAGTTGGTTTTGCAAAGGGAAATTACACACAGAAACTTATTTTCACAGAGGGCCACCTTAAGGTTTCAACATAATTGTGACTGCTATTACACGATATAGGTAAAAAGCACCGGAAAAGGGAAAAGGCAGTATAACTACAGAAAATTTAATTAGTCTTTTAAGTGCGGCTGTCTCCATGCTCTCTTTAAGCTTATATCATTTGCATTTTGATATAAAAATATAAAATTTTTGATATGAAAGCACACTAAACAAATAAGCAAATAGTTTTGAATTCTACTCTTGGCAGTGTAAAAATATAACAGCTCTTGTTCTTAAAGAGCGTAAGGACATTTTCCTTAGCTGTGTCATTATTAAACAAATGGACTTAGCAATTGCACTAAGTATTTTCATTGGGTTCTGGTAGATACAGGTCATCAACCCTACACCAAACAACTGAAGGGTATGGAGAAAAGATGGAACTTGGCTATATCAGAACCAAGTTTCTGTCTCATTTTGCTGGTTAGAAGCTATAAGATTTGGGTGTTAGAGCTCTTTATTCCTTTGTCTCCTCCTGATAAATGGAGATAATAGGCCCTCCTTCACACAGAGTTGTGTTAAGGATTAAATGAGATAATACCTGGGAAGAGATTTCACCAGCTTTAGAGATGGATCTCAAAATGAAGCCCCTGGATCAGCAGACTGGGCACGGCCTGGGACTTGTTAGAAATGCAAATTCTTGACCTAGTCCAGTTCAGGTTTCTAGTTCCTTCCTGAAGTCCTACTTCTTAGGACACTCTTATATATCTATGTAATAAATTCCCTCTTTCCCATTCAAGCTAGGTTCAATGGTTTTCCGTGTTGATAGAAAACATCTGCAGGCAGCTCAGCAACTCTCACAGAAGACTGCTTGCACTCATGACCACTTTCTCTGGCTGCGCAGGATCCTTTCATATATTGTCAACTTCATTTCCTCATCCTTTCCTCTGCAGTAAACTTGGTTGTTTGGATGCTTGACTAGGTATTTGCTATTCACCTCTCTCTCTCCTTCTCTATATACCTCCACCCTCCTTCACTCCAACCATGCATACTGTGCTGGTCTTATTAATAGGTTGTTTTGTTTGTCTTTTTTACATTTTGTAAAGTTCCAGGTCCTAACAAATTTCCAGTCATCCTCCTCAATCTCCCTTGCTACAGACTGGTATTCATTGCTCTGAAGCAGTAAATTACCTTTTCGGTGGCTCATGTATTTAAACCAAATGTAAAATTCAATGCCAAATCCATATACTGTAAACCTTAAACATTCCAGTTTTATCTGCTCTCCTGTTCCAATGCATTCAACATCCCATTGGATACTAAGAATGATATGCTCTATATCTCATTTCATAACCTCTCAAAAATGGGTAAATGATGTTTAAAAACAGTTTTATAGAAACCTAACATTGGAAGATATCCACATTTTCCCAAATGTAGGTTTCCTGCTACAAGCTTCCTGCTTTTTGGTTATCTAACCTCTTACAACTTTCAGTGATGAAGAATTAGGTGACTTTGTTAATGAGTGTTTCTGTCTCTTAAAATAAAACCTATCTTTCTGTCATATCCAGCTTCTGCTCCTTGCAGCACTTTAGAGCAAATATACTTCCTGTGCTCAATGATAGTTTCATCTCTAAATTTTCCTTTCCTGGGGTAAATATCAATCTTCTTTATCTGTTTTTTGCTAAGTAGGTTTATGGAATTGCAGTCATTAAATATTCTTCTAAACATGACCTTATTTCATAATGTCTTTCTTTAATGTGATCCTCCAAAACTGAACATAATTGGATTATGACCTGAATGTCTATTTATATGGAAGTATATTGGGCCCGTTTTTTTTTTTTTTGTTTGTTTGTTTTGTTTGTTTGTTTTAAACACTACTGTCATCTTTTTGGCTCCTAGGATCTTTTTTTAAATGTCATATTGTCAAGTCAGGACTCCTGAATCCTGCATTAATATGGCTTAATTAACAAACAAAAAACACAACACACACACACACACACACACACACACACACACAAAACAACCCAAAAACAAATTTAAAAGATCCTAAAGAAATGTAGGACTTAAGAATTACCACCACAGCAATAATATATCATTGAGAAAATGGTCATCTTTAACATCCCATGGAGCCCTAGCCATTGGCTTGGCCACAACTTACCTTCACCCTTCATCCCTTCTCCTCTTCTTTTAGAGGATATGAAGACCGTCTTTTTATTAAAACTAACCTCTCCACCCATGTAATTTATTCTTTTCTTTTTCCCTGGGACTTTGCCTTATCTTTTTTTTTTTTTTTCTTCTCTTCTCTTTCATTGGTTTCACCACCTTTGCTTGAAATTGTTTCAAATCTCTTCCATTACAAATGAAACAGAATCTCTCTTGTTGCTACTACCTTACCTCTTTCTTTTATTACCAAGCTTCTTAAAGAAAGTGCATGCTGCACTTACTCATCTTCCATTTATTTTTTTAAAAATACACTTTAATGTGTCTTCCATGTCAACCGCTCTACTGAAATTGTTCCTATTAAGTCTAACAATCTGACTGTGAAATTTGAAGGTCATTTTTACAGTCCTCTTATGTGTGGCATGTAATACTGTAAGTCATTTCTTCCTTTTTAAAATTCTCTATTTCTGTGGTTTCCAAGACCCAGGACTCTTGAAGCTTTCTCTGTATTTCTTGGACCATCTTTTCCTGCTATTTTTTTTTTAATGAACTTTAGAACTTCTTTCTAGATCTTAGAGTCCAGAGTACCCACAGTAACAACACTGTATTAATTTAAAGTCTCTGATGCCTCTGACCTGGGTCTGTGCCCCCAGTCTTCTCTCCTTCCTCTGTCCCTTTTTCCTTCCCATCATAATCATCCTCCACTTCCTGCATGATCCACATGAAACACAGTCTGAACCTGTCAACTCCTGATTGTATCTCTGCTTTAGCTCTTCATGCCTATGAGATAAGTCCCGCTCCTCTGCACGACTTAAGTGTCTCCATGGCTTACTGTTTCTCTGGTATCACCTCTCACAATTTCCTTCTCTGTGTGTAGTGCTCAAAATTTTCTGCATGTGCCAAACTAGCTTTTGTCTGTGTCTCTCTACATTGCATCTCCAGCTGGAATAAAAAACTTCTCAGCTTGGTAACCTATTTCACTGGCCTTTAACCCTTTGCTGTCCACTGGATGAGTCTGATGTTACTTCTCTGCACTTAAATGAATATGCCCATCACTGCACTTTGATTTTTGCGGTTCTATCTCCTCAATTAGACCAAATACATATTGTGAGGAACATATCTGCATCTCATACCAAAGGACCTGGATGAATGATTGACGACTGTATGGTACTTCTGCTATTTACATCATTCTACACTTTTATAAACATCATTCAACATTTATCTCTTATGATAGCTCATTTTAGTCCAGCATTCCAGCCTGCCCTGCTCTTTTTAACTCTCCAGTTGACCACCAATGCCATTCATTACCTTGCCATTCTTTGTGATCCTGGCAGATTAGATATGCATGCCATCTTACTCTCTATCCAAATCATTAACAGGAGATGTTGAATAGGTCTTATGCTAGAATTTAGAGCTGCTGAATGGTATCCTAGCACCTCATGCCTGATTCTTCCTTTTTCTCACGAGTTGCCAAAATAAAGTTATCTTCACCAAATAGCTCAGTTGCAGATGGAACTTAGATATTGAATTGCAGCTACTGTCTTAAAGCTCCTCACTCACAAATGCTTTACCTGACGTCTTCATGAAAAACAGTGTGAAGTAAATCTTTAGTGTTACAGTACCACTGTCATTCTTTCCTTATTGAACATCCAGCAAAAAATTATCAGGAGAAGGGGTTAAGCCATTAAACACATTTTATTTTTTAATGAGGAATTTAAGAACATTGCCACTTTCCATTGGTTATACCAGAGTCCTTGTATTAATAATCACAAAGCAAAATTCCTGTTTATTATTACTATAAGGAAAACTATTCCATGGTTTATAATGAGGAAAAATATAATCACAACATTTATAATGAAGGATAGTCAGAAGAAAGACAGGCAGGGGTAAGGGATCCCCTCCCCCCGTAAAGTCCTAAGAGGAAACCACCCTGAAAAGGATTTTACATCATCCTGGAAGGAGTCCCCCACCCTCTTCCATGTGAACAACTACCTGATAGGTAGATGAATGTGTGGGCAAAAACCTGACTGGGTAAAAGTCATGGAAGATTAATCAGATTGAAACAGCCCACCAACAATCTCATAAAACCTCCTAAACTTGGAAAGTCTGGTGGCAACCCTCTCAGGTCCCCTCTCTCTTCAGGAGCTTTGTACTATTGCCCACTAAACTTTGCTTTGCTGCCCACCACTCTTCATCTGGCCTACATCTTCATTCTTTGAAGCAGTGTGACCAAGAGCTGCGGGCATTAAAGGAAAAGGAATCCTGAAACATTTGGAATCTCACAAGACATGATTTTTTTTTTAATTTAAGCTTTATTTAAACATATAATGTAACCCCACCACCCTCTCCCAACCCCTCTTCCCCCCACCCCCCTCAGTTTGTTTTATGACATTAAGAGTCTCTTTTGGTTTGTCTCCCTCCTGATTCCATCTTCTTTCATTTTTACTTTTCCTACCACCTTAACTCCCACCCCCGTTGCATCTCCACTTCCTCATATCAGGGAGATCATGTGATAGTTGTCTTTCTCCAGTTGACTTATTTCGCTAAGCATAATACGCTCTAGTTCCATCCATGTCGTCGCAAATGGTAAGATTTCATTTCTTTTGATGGCTGCATAGTATTCCATCGTATATATATACCACTTCTTCTTTATCCATTCATCTGTTGATGGACATCTAGGTTCTTTCCATAACTTGGCTATTGTGGACATTGCTGCTATAAACATTCGGGTACACGTGCCCCTTTGGATCACTACGTTTGTATCTTTAGGATAAATACCCAGTAGTGCAATTGCTGGGTCATAAGGTAGCTCTATTTTCAATTTTTTGAGGAACCTCCATGCTGTTTTCCAGAGTGGTTGCACCAGCTTGCATTCCCACCAACAGTGTAGGAGGGTTCCCCTTTCTCCACATCCTCGCCAGCATCTGTCATTTCCTGACTTGTTCATTTTAGCCATTCTGACTGGTGTGAGGTGGTATCTCATTGTGGTTTTGATTTGTATTTCCCTGATGCCCAGTGATATGGAGCACTTTTTCATGTGTCTGTTGGCCATCTGGATGTCTTCTTTGCAGAAATGTCTGTTCATGTCCTCTGCCCATTTCTTGATTGGATTATTTGTTCTTTGGGTGTTGAGTTTGCTAAGCTCTTTGTAGATTTTGGATACTAGCCCTTTATCTGATATGTCGTTTGCAAATATCTTCTCCCACTCTGTCAGTTGTCTTTTGGTTTTGTTGACTGTTTCCTTTGCTGTGCAAAAGCTTTTGATCTTGATGAAGTCCCAATAGTTCATTTTTTCCCTTGCTTCCCTTGCCTTTGGCATTGTTCCTAGGAAGAAGTTGCTGCGGCTGAGGTCGAAGAGGTTGCTGCCTGTGTTCTCCTCAAGGATTTTGATGGATTCCTTTCTCACGTTGAGGTCCTTCATCCATTTTGAGTCTATTTTCGTGTGTGGTGTAAGGAAATGGTCCAATTTCATTTTTCTGCATATGGCTGTCCAATTTTCCCAACAACATTTGTTGAAGAGGCTGTCTTTTTTCCATTGGATGTTCTTTCCTGCTTTATCAAAGATTAGTTGACCATAGAGTTGAGGGTCTATTTCTGGGCTCTCTATTCTGTTCCATTGATCTATGTGTCTGGTTTTGTGCCAGTACCATACTGTCTTGATGATGACAGCTTTGTAGTAGAGCTTGAAGTCGGGAATTGTGATGCCACCAACTTTGGTTTTCTTTTTCAATATTCCTTTGGCTATTCGAGGTCTTTTCTGGTTCCATATAAATTTTAGGATTATTTGTTCCATTTCTTTGAAAAAATTGGATGGAATTTTGATAGGCATTGCATTAAATGTGTAGATAGCTTTAGGTAGCATAGACATTTTCACGATATTAATTCTTCCAATCCATGAGCATGGAACATTTTTCCATGTCTTTGTGTCTTCCTCAATTTCTTTCATGAGTACTTTATAGTTCTCTGAGTATAGATACTTTGCCTCTTTCGTTAGGTTTATTCCTAGGTATCTTATGGTTTTGGGTGTAATTGTAAATGGGATTGACTCCTTAATTTCTCTTTCTTCTGTCTTGTTGTTGGTGTAAAGAAATGCAACTGATTTCTGTGCATTGATTTTATATCCTGACACTTTACTGAATTCCTGTACAAGCTCTAGCAGTTTTGGAGTGGAGCCTTTTGGGTTTTCCACATATAATATCCTATCATCTGCAAAGAGCGATAGTTTGACTTCTTCTTTGCCGATTTGGATGCCTTTAATTTCTTTTTGTTGTCTGATTGCTGAGGCTTGGACTTCTAGTACTATGTTGAATAGCAGTGGTGATAACGGACATCCCTGCCGTGTTCCTGACCTTAACGGAAAAGCTCTCAGTTTTTCTCCATTGAGAATGATACTTGCCGTGGGTTTTTCATAGATGGCTTTGATAATATTGAGGTATGTGCCTTCTATCCCTACACTTTGAAGAGTTTTGATTAGGAAGGGATGTTGCACTTTGTCAAATGCTTTTTCAGCATCTATTGAGAGTATCATATGGTTCTTGTTCTTTCTTTTGTTAATGTACTGTATCACATTGATTGATTTGCGGATGTTGAACCAACCCTGCTGCCCTGGAATAAACCCCACTTGGTCGTGGTGAATAATCCTTTTAATGTACTGTTGGATCCTGTTGGCAAGTATTTTGGTGAGAATTTTCGCATCTGTGTTCATCAAGGATATTGGTCTGTAATTCTCTTTTTTGATGGGATCCTTGTCTGGTTTGGGGATCAAGGTGATGCTGGCCTCATAAAATGAGTTTGGAAGTTTTCCTTCCATTTCTATTTTTTGGAACAGTTTCAGGAGAATAGGAATTAATTCTTCTTTAAATGTTTGGTAGAATTCCCCTGGGAAGCCGTCTGGCCCTGGGCTTTTGTTTGTTGGGAGATTTTGGATGACTGTTTCAATCTCCTTACTGGTTATGGGCCTATTCAGGTTTTCTATTTCTTCCTGGTTCAGTTTTGGCAGTTTATATGTCTCTAGGAAAGCATCCATTTTTTCTAGATTGTCGAATTTGTTGGCATAGAGTTGTTCATAATATGTTCTTATGATTGTTTGTATTTCTTTGGTGTTGGTTGTGATCTCTCCTCTTTCATTCATGATTTTATTTATTTGGGTCCTTTCTCTTTTCTTTTGGATAAGTCTGGCCAGGGGTTTATCAATCTTATTAATTCTTTCAAAGAACCAGCTCCTAGTTTCATTGATTTGTTCTATTGTTTTTTTGGTTTCTATTTCATTGATTTCTGCTTTGATCTTTATTATTTCTCTTCTCCTGCTGGGTTTAGGCTTTCTTTGTAGTTCTTTCTTGAGCTCCTTTAGGTGTAGGGTTAGGTTGTGTATTTGAGACCTTTCCTGTTTCTTGAGATAGGCTTGTATCGCTATATATTTTCCTCTCAGGACTGCCTTTGCTGTGTCCCACAGATTTTGGACCGTTGTGTTTTCATTATCATTTGTTTCCATGGTTTTTTTCAATTCTTCTTTAATTTCCTGGTTGACCCATTCATTTTTTAGAAGGATGCTGTTGAGTCTCCATGTATTTGTGCTCTTTCCAAATTTCCTCTTGTGATTGAGTTCTAGCTTCAGAGCATTGTGGTCTGAAAATATGCAGGGAATGATCCCAATCTTTTGATACCTGTTGAGACCTGATTTATGACCCAGGATGTGATCTATTCTGGAGAATGTTCCATGGGCACTAGAGAAGAACGTGTATTCTGTTGCTTTGGGGTAGAATGTTCTGAATATATCTGTGATGTCCATCTCATCCAGTGTGTCATTTAAGACCTTTATTTCCTTGCTGATCTTTTGACAAGACATGATTTTAATATTGATTGTAGAAAACAAAATATTGATAATATTGAATTCTTGCATGTGTCAGGTACTTTTCTAGGTGTGTTATATATATTAATTTATTCCTCTATCCAGGAGGCATTATTTATGTGTTCTACAGATAAGATGCAGAATCAGTTAAACAAAGTGTAGGTTTATACAGTTAGTAAATTGTAAGGCTAATCTGGTTTGGTTCTAGAAAATTCTCAAGTATATACTTGTTGCCACAAATCTGAATCATCACTGTCCTCTCTAACATTTAGTCATATCCTTCCTAGAAAAGATCATCATCTCCTTTAACACAATACATCCAGTTGTCTTTGTGTGCATATCTGCGGGTGGGTGGGTAGAGTCCCTGGGCTTAGAATAAACATGAGGGAGAGTAAACCAGGGTGGAGAAGCAAAAGACAGTGTTCTCTACCTATTTTCTTAGAATCTAATTTATTTATGATAGGCCTAGAAGGAAATTGGGGCTGGGAAAAGGCCCATCATTATCTTCTTTATTATAGTCATCATCATTATCTTCATTGTGGTAGGAAATGTTCTATTCTTTTCCCAGTATTTCTCCTTTGGTCCACAAATGGGAATTTGGCCTTCTTGGGTATTAGGAAGAAAGCATGGGCGTTTCCCTCCACCACCACCCACCCCTTGCCAGAGAAGAGTGAATCATTCCTAGAGGATGAGTGGGCCCAATGGAGTCCCATGACACCTGCCATTCTTTAATTTGAGATCTTGTCTATTTTCCTAATCTTGTGGCCATGTCATAGGTGAATTAATTTGTCATGGCTTCTCCATCCTGCCCCTGGACAGCTAACACTGTTTTAGGGTGAGAGGAATAGGACTTCCTTTTGTTCAGGGTTCTAAGCTAAATTCATAAATTCGAAGTCAAAGGTGGCACTGGGACCCATTTGGTTCTTCTTTCAACAATGACTATTTATTGTGTACCTGCTCTGAGCCTTACACTAGTTGAGGTGCTAAGGACTCCCCTGTGAATAAAACTGCCCTCAGGGAAATTGCATTCTAGTCAGAGAGGGCAGATGAAAAAGTATATAATATGACAGGTAGTGATGAAGGACTACAAGAAAAATAATGCAAATAAAGGGGAATAGAAGGTGCAAAGCATAGGCAACTGTGCTAGTTCATATGGAGAGGTCAAAGAAAGCCTTTCTGATCCTGTGACATTTGAGCAGAGGGTGAGGAAGTAAAACCTATGGTTCTCTGGGGAAATAGCTTCTATGCAGAGGGAAAAACAAGTTCAAAGACCTTGAAGTAGGCTAAGGCTTTGCTTATTTTGTCTGTTTTTATTTTCTGGTTTTTTTTTTTGAGAGATACCAGGAAGCCAGTGTGAGTAGAGCATAGAGAATGAAAAGGGAGAACTTGGGTATTAAAAAAGATAGTTCTGGGGCGCCTGGGTGGCTCAGTCAGTTAAGGATCGGACTCTTGGTTTCAGCTCAGCTCAGGACCTCATGTGTGGAGTCCTGCATTGGACTCCACATTCAGTGGGGAGTCTGCTTGAGATCCTCTCCCTCTGCCCCTTGCCCCACTCACTCTGTCTCTCTAAAATTAAAAAAAAAATTAATCTTAAAAAAAAAGAATATTTCTGAGTTTAATGTGGACCATAGACCCCATGGGATAACTGGACATAGGGAGAATGGTCAGGAGATTATTGACCTAGTACAGCTGAGAGATGGAGGTGGTTGGACCCTGGGAGGTAACACTGTTGTGTGTTGTGGTGGGGGAGGGAGGTAAAATTCATGTATTCTGGATACATTTTCAAGTTAGAGGCAACAGAATTTGCTGTTGGATTGAGTATAGGGTTTGATATTATCCACATGGTAATTTGATTTTTGGTAAGTTGTTTTTGTAAAATCTATTTTTATTTTGAAAATTTAAATACATACATAATTAAAGCATATAATAAAATGAACTCCTATATACTTCTCACCCAGATTCCACACTTATCAATATTATGACACATTTGCTTTAATTATCTCCTTTTGAATCATTTTCATATTTGATGAATTATTTCAAAGTAATCTATGATAGCTATATCATGTCATGTCACCCATGTATACTTTGGCATATATCTCTAAATATTATGAACATGTTCTTACATAATGCTATCATCATACTCTAATAAAATTGATAAGAAAAACTCCTTGGTATCAATTAAACCAAGATGATATTTAAATTTTCTTGAATTTTGTTTCTTTAATTGAGATAAAGTTTACTTGGAATGAAACGTATGAAACTTAAGGATACAATACAATGACTCTTGAAAAATGACATAAACCTGTAAAATCAATAACCTAATAAAAAATATAAAATACTTCCATGACTCTAGAAATTGCACACCCTTCTAGTCAAATCTTGTTTCTACAGGCAACCACTGTTCTGATTTCTATCAACATAGATTAATTTTTACTGTTTGTGAATTTCATAGAAATGAAGTCACATGATATACATTTTTAAATGTTTTGCTTCTTTCTTCAACATAATATGTTTGAGATTAATTTACATAGTTTACATATATCACTAACTCATCCTATACTCATCCTATTTTTATTTCTGGATATTACTCTATTTTGTAAATATAAAGCAGAAACCTTCCCATACTCAACATTATTTTCTGTATTTCCCCAGTAACATATGCACCACACTTTGAGGATCATTGTTATACTGCCTCTCTTTAGACCACCTTTCTGGTCCAGGTATTCTGGACAATATCCAGAAATGTCACACATGGAAATAACAGCAGAGATTATTTGTTGCTAGTTACCATATTGGGTTTTAAGGAAAATACAGAGACAAGTGGAACATGTTGTCTCAAGGCACTTGCCTACTATGGGGAAACAATCCTGTAAGTAATCATTTTTAACTTATAACAAAAAGCAGAAGTAAAGAAACCATTTTGTGCAAGCATAGAAGTGATGAATTCTCGCTGTGGGTGGAGTACAGGGCAGGAAATCTGGGAATAGGCAGTGGGATGTGACCTAAGCTTTGAAAGAAGCCTAGGCTGGGCTGGGGCATCTGGGTGGCTCAGTGGGTTGAGGGTGGGACTCTTGATTTTGGCTCAGGTCATGATCTCAGGGTCAGGAGACTGAGAACCATGCTGGGCTCCGTGCTGGGCGTGGAGCCTGGTTAAGATTCTTTATGTCCCTCTTCCTCTGCCCCTCCCTGCCCTCCAGGCAGAGGGCAGGCACACACACACACACACACACACACACTCTCTCTCTCTCTTTCTCTCTCTCTCTCTCTCTCAAATAAATAAATAAATAAATACATAAAAGTTTAAAAAAAAAGGGGGGGGGCTGTGCTAGCTACAAGAGGTACATGAGGAACGCATAGTTCAGGCTGAAGGAAGCACTTTACAAAGCCACAAAGGTTTGACTGTGTCTGCTCTTCATTCAATCAATGGGGTGAGAACCCTTGGGGATTGTCTTTGGCTCCTCCTCCCTCTGGCTTCTTTGACATTTGTCACCAAATCCTATTGATAACACTTTTAAAGTCTCTTAAACATCTACCCTTTTCTGTTCTCATTGCAACTTCCTCAGCTGCAGCCCATGGTTATACTGTTTTCTCTTTAACAAATCACTGCAAATGACTTTTCACTGGTTTGTCTGCTTCGGCTCAGTCTTCATTCTAACTGCTCCTAAACACTACCACTAAAACTGTCTTTGCCAGACCCCAAACTGATAGCTCAGTAACTGTGCCATTTCCCTGCTTAGAGTATTGATTATAGTTTACATTCCTCCCCTCATTCCTCAAGGCCCTTCAGCTTCTCAAATACCCTCATGCTCTGAGTCTCCATGTGTTTTACCCATAATACACAATTTTGCTCCCTAAATATGCCTTACTTTTTTCCTGACTCTGCATCTCTTTCCCTTCTTTCTGCTTCTTTCTTCTTTCAGGGTTCTTTCCCTTCTCTCTGCTTAATTGATCCTCTGAGGCCAAATTCAATGTTACTTCCTTCTGGAAAGCTTTTCTCAACCCCCACCCCTGTCAAAATTAATCACTCTTTAGACATTGCTTTTGCCACGTAGACCATGCTTTGTATCACAATGATTTATATTCATCCCCATTCCTCCACTGGACTGTAACTTTCCTGGAAAAAAAGGCCATGTTTTTGGTTACTGTTGGCCTAGCAGAGTGCCCTTTCCATTTCTGGCTCTCATTAATATTGTATAAAGTCATTCTCTTTTACTTATAAGGTACACTGTTTTCTAAAGCAAACTTTAATAAAATTTAAACTATCCTTGCCATGACATATAGTCTGACATAGTGCTGAAAGGCACTGAACATGGCTAATTATATGATGAGTTATAAAAATGAGATCCTAGCATGCCCCAGCAGGTAACTAGTTTATCATTTGGGAAATTCATAGCCTTGACTTACTTGTAGACATGTGGAATTTTTTTTTCCTTTTTGCTACACCCATTTAAAAAAATGTTTTCCTTTGTAACTTGAGGGAAGCATGCCATTCTTAAGAATAAATTATCTGACTCAGGCAAAAATACAAGATTAGGCTAAAGATATTTTCAGCATGCAGAAATAGGACACGCTGAGGTCTTGGGAACTGTACATTAAATTGGGGTGGGGATACATTGAATAGACTAAAAAATAATGTCTTATGATTGAATGCATATTAGTATCTGGTCCTATGAAGTGTTCAGCCTGGACTAAGATTCTCATTATAGCTTAACTGAAATAATGAACTGAACATTGAATTAGGAATAGGTGAGTAAATCATCATGTCCCCAGTTTTAGCCAGATTCATTCAGTTACTAGGAGATTCTTTCTCTTTACCATTAAGAGAAAACAATAATTGAACATTATATATATGAGCAATGAGACTAATAATAAAATCATTAGCTTTTTCAGTCATATGACTTCATGCTCTGAGTGATGTTTTAAAAACATACTCTGTTGTAACTTGAGATGTGAAATGTATGAAATATTTAAATGAGCATTGAAACTGACATCAGATCAAGGTTTGTGCCTTGACAGATAACAATTTTAAAACTTTTTTTCCATATTCATGTTATTAAGAAATTCTTCCACAGTTTTCATGTATGCCTTCATCCCTTCTCCCCATTCCATCTCCCAGACTTCACAAGTCACATGCCACACCAGACATGAATCAATATAGAAGGCATAATAATTTCATGGGAGGAATATGTATACATACTCAGAGTATACATCTTCAGTCACTTAAAGTTACTTCAAATAAATAAATACTTAAAGACACAGAAATATGTCTGCAAAGATGCTCTATTCAAAATTCAATTGAATTTTGAAATTCAACTGAATTTCTTTCAGAAAAAAATTTGTTTTTTAACAGTAGCAAAAGAATAGTTGACTTTTTATTTTTTACTTTAAAATTTTTTTAAATATGTAGGTTTTGTTTTTTGTTTTAAAGATTTATTTATTTATTTGACAGAGAGAGTACAAGCAAGGGGAGCAGAAGGCAGAGGGAGAAACAGGCTCCCCACCTAACAGGAAGCCTGATGCAGGGCTCGCCATCCCGGCACTCTGGGATCATATCCTCAGCTGAAGGCAGACGCTTTACAAACTGAGCCACCCAGATGCCCCATAGTTCACTTTTTATAATAAAGGTATAAATTGTGAGAGAAAGACAAATAATTTATGATCTCACTTACATGGGGAATCTAACCAACAAAAAACAAAACAAAAAAAAAATTCATAAGAACCAGAAACTCACAGATACAGAGAACAGATTGGTGGTTTCCAAAGGCAGAGGGGTAGGAAGTGGGCAAAATGGGTTAAAGGGGTCAAAAAATACAAACTTCCAGTTATAAAATAAGTAAGTCCTGGGGATGTAATGTACAGTGCAGCATGGTGACTACAGTTAACACTATTGTATTGGCTTTTTGGAAGTTGGTAAGACAGTAGATCTTAAAGGTTCTCATCACAAGAAAAAAATTTTTTAACAGTGTGGTGATGGACATTAACTAGATTTATTATGGCTTTCATTTCACAATATATACAAATATCAAATCATCCTGTATATCTGAAACTAATATAATGTTACATGTCCATTTATCTCAATTAAAAAAAAAGTATAAATAGTAGAAGTATATCAGATAACACAACCAGGGTATATATACATATGCAAAAAGGAATTACCTGGTAATCCATTATATGTACATTCTTTATGTATAAAATGATGCTCTTAGAAGTATTTTCTAACCTAATTTTTCTCAATTTTCTCATATGAAAATGCAATTAAATTTTTCTTCCTTATTTACTGGCATTAGGACCAAAACATAGATGAAAACCTTATATCAAAAATAACAAGAATAAACAATGAGTTTTTGAAGGGAGCTGTTTAATCTCTTTGGTTTCTGAAATGATAGCTATGTAAATTAAACTAATTTTTATGGAAAGAATATATATTAATGTATAACATGGAAAGTAAATAAACGGCAAGGGAAATTTTGCTTTAAAAGTTAAGTTACGCTGTGTGTAAATGGAAGACAGGAGGTGTTATTTTTTTTTAAATTTTTTATTTTTCTTTTTATTTAAGCTTTATTTAAACATATAATGTAACCCCACCACCCTCTCCCAACCCCTCTTCCCCCCACCCCCCTCAGTTTGTTTTATGACATTAAGAGTCTCTTTTGGTTTGTCTCAGGAGGTGTTATTTCTAAAAAACCTATCAGATAAAGACCACTTAAAGGGATTAGGAATTTTGTTCTGAGAAAATGAACTCTAAAGAGAGAAAGAAAAGCTTCAAATATTGAAAGGCTTCTTAGGAAAAGGACCAAGAAGGCTGTTTTGGATTACTCATAGTGGTTCCCCATCATCCCTGCTGACTTGAGGACAGGCTGCAAATCCAGGAGAAAGCAAGCTTGGGGGAGGATGAAGGAGTAACCAGGAAGGTGGCTGAGGGCTACAAAATCACATCAGGAGTATGAACGATGGCCTAGCCCTCCATTTCATTGTTTCTGCGGAATCTTATTAACGGCAGTGATGGTAATAATAACAGGATGGTAATCACTTCATTCTTCTAAGTACTTTATAGACCATGTGTATTTTAAAATAAATGTACCATGACAATAAGGCTGCAGCCATTCTTAGATTATTTTTCTTAGTCATTCAAAAATATTTTACCTACAAACACAAATATATTTTTATATAAAGAAAGATACCTGGAAAGATCCACAGTCTGAAACAGAGGTATGATTTCAGAGAATATGTTGAGACAGGTATTAATTGAGTCTCACAAATAAGTTGAGATTTTAATTGGCTCCCTTATTGTTCAACTGAAATTAAATATCTGAGCAGTTCTTTCAGTCCTTTATCATCTCTCCCTGTTCTGTCATGCTCTTCAGAACTGTTCTTTTGCTGAGCCATACTCCCTTCCAAGTGATACATGAAGGTGACTACATTAGTGACTGAATTTTGTTTGAGAAAATACAAGAAGAGTTACTATATACACATGTATGTAATATATATAAAATAATAAATATGTACTTAATAAATAATAAACATTTTTAATGAAACTGGAAGTTACATAAATATATAAATCATCTTTCAGAGCAAATATGCAACAATGGGAATGATAATGAAATTATTTCTAACACTGAGCTCATAGATTTTTTCTACGATTTTTCATAAGTACACAGGATATCTTTTAGGGGAATATCACATTTATTGCCAATTGATTTCTCCAGAGAGTTACTTAGTTCTTAGTTTATATCAAAAGAAAAGCTTGTAAAGCTTACATTATTTTTTGATAAGGGCTTTGTAGTTGCTCATGCCAAGGTCCTGTCCAATTTTGCAGTCATGTCCTCACTGGAGAGTGATTGCTAATTGTACAAATATATATTAATACACTTATTAAAATTCATTTGCATTTGATTTATCTTTACTTCTCTCTTACTGCCCCTCTTCCTAGCCTACAAGAAATCAGCAGGGTTTTTTTTCTTCCTTTCCTTCATTTTTTCTTTAATACTTTGGTATGGAATTACATTTTCGAGATCATTTTTTTTTTTTAATTTTATGTTTTACTATAGGTGAATACTCTACTGCATGGTCCAGGAGATTCAGTGAAGAACAAGATATGGTCAAGGAACACATCTTAGGAGGCTGGTTATACAGGATGGTTATAGAAGGTTGGTTATGAAGGATGGTTATGATATGCACACATGTACACACTTGACCATAATACAATGTTTACAATGGTATAAGGAAAGTGCTCTAAGAGTTAGATGAGGTAGCATTTGTTTTTATAGGGGTGGTAAGAAAAGGCTTCATGAAGAAGGTTATATCTGAGCTCAGCCTTGAAGTATGGGTAATCTGTCAAAACGAAATGATAAGAGGGAGAAACCTTTAGGTTTAGTGGGATTTTTTCTAGCTTTATAATTTCAGTTTTCATCTTCAGCCATATGGTCCATTACAAATAAATTTTTGTGTGTGGTGCAATGTTTACTTTTTCAATATATTTACTTAGTCATTTAGAACAACTTGCTGAATAGACTTTCTCATATACTTTATTTTGTCTTGGCTCCCTTATCAAAAATCAACTGATCTTGTACATGTGGGTCTACTTCACAATCTCATGCTCTTCCACTGATCTACTGGTCAATCCTTACATAAATACTATTTTACTATGTTGATTACTATTGTTTGGCAGGAAAATTTGAAATCAGGTAGTTTTTGTCCTATTATTTTGCTTTTCATTTTTTAGATAGCTTTTGATATTCTAAATCCTTTCTATTTTCATGTAACTTTTAGAGTCAGCCTATTAATATCTATAAAAAGCATCATAATTTATACTTACTTAGGTAGGCAGAGATTTCTTAAAGAGATGTCAAAAAAAAGAGACTCCACAAAGCATTACCATTAAAAGAAAAAAATATGATAAATTGCACTTTGTCTAATGAAAAATTTCTGCTAATCATAAGGTGTACTAAGAAAATAAAAAGGTAAAATGCAGATTGAAGAAAATATTTCTAATACATACATCTGATAAAAGATTTGTATCTAGAATACATAAAGAGCAACTATAAATCAATAATAAAAGGACATAAACCCAATTAAATTGGAAAAAAAACTTGAAGGGTATTTTACAAAATAAGATCTACAAATTGATAAGAAGCACATGGAAGGTAGTAAACATCACTAGTTGTCAGAGAATTGCACATTAAATCACACTGAGTTACCACCTCACAACAATTAGAGTGGATGAAATTAAAAAGACTTACAATAACAGGCACGAGAGAATGTGTAGAAAATAGAACTCCCAGACATTGATGGTGGGAGTGTAAAGTGACAAAACCATATGGAAACACTGTGCAAAACTCTCTTCTAAAGAAAGCATATGCACACCATAGAACCCCGAATTCTTTTCCTGATTTTTTATACAAAAGAAATGAAATCATGTTTCCACAAAGAGACTTGTAAGTGAGTATTCATAGCAACTTTATTCATAATAGCCTCAAACTGAAAACAGCCCAAATGTTCATCAACAGGAAAGTGAATAAACAAACTGTGGTATATTCACATCTTGGTATTCTACTCAGCAATAAAGAGGGAATCAATCATTGACACATGAAAAACACGAGATGAATTCTATAGGCACTATGTTTAGCTAAAGAAACTAGACCCCAAAAAAGTATATTATATATGATTCTATTTATAGAGAATTCAAGAAAAGGTAAAACTAATCTATATTGATAGTAATCAGAACAGCATTTGCCTGTGGCTGGGGTGGGAGTTGGGTGGAAAGGAGCACAAGGGAACTTTTCGGTACTGGAAATATTTTGTATCTTGATTTGTGTGGTATGGGTTTCATGAGTGTAGACATTTGTCAAAACTGATCAAACTGCATGAGCAAGTTCTTTTCATTTTAATGTATATAAATTATATCTTAATAAAAAAAGATATATTCAGTAAAGCAGTAAGACACAAAAAGCTGGAGGAAAGCCAAATATGCAAGGGCTTTCATAGCTGGATGGAGAGGAGGGATGAATAAGAGATATGGTCTAAGGTCGTCAATGTTGGCTGAAGGGTTGCGATATTTCTTTACTTGTAATTGTGTTACCCAAGATTTTTTTTTTTTTAAGATTTTATTTATTTATTTGACACAGAGAGAGAGGTCACAAGTAGGCAGAGTAGCAGGCAGAGATAGAGGGGGAAGCAGGCTCCCCGCCAAACAGAGAGCCCAATGTGGGGCTCGATCCCAGGACACTGAGATCATGACCTGAGCCAAAGGCAGAGGCTTAACCCACTGAGCCACCCAGGCACCCCCCACCAAGATGGTTTTTGGGGGAGGAAGTAAGATGATTAGCGTCCTGTTTTAGGGTAATTCATCTTGCTCAGGTGAGAGGAGGAAGGAATGTGGTGTTGCTATGGATGAGATATAAACATCTGATGGGGAGACTAGGCATTATGAGGGCAGCAAGAGGAACAAAAACAAGAAAGGAGATAATAACTTTGAAAGATTATCACAAAGAGAAAATTCACAATATTTAATAATAGAATTAATACAGGGAAAGAGATTAAGGAGCAAATCTTTAGGGCCCAGCACAGTGCCAGGCAAACAGCAGATGCTCTATACATATTTGTTGAAAAAAAAAAAAAGAAAAAATGAATAAGGGAAGTGATTGTCTGAGAAATTCAGATGAGTTTGGTACTATGAATAGAAATAGGAAATAAGAAGTTGGCTGGAGGAAATGAGGGCCTGTGATTTATGTTAGACATGTTTTAATGAAAGTGTCTGCTGGACATAGAGGTGAAAATGCAGAGTAGACAGTGGGAACCACCAGCTTGAACATCTGGAAAGAGGTCATGGTTGGATAGAGAGATTTTACGATGATTAATGTAGAGGAAATAACTGAATTACACAAAAAGAAGAACTCTAGGTGTTCTAGGAACACCATAGAAAGAAGAGGACTGAGAGTAGAAGCTTGGTGAGGTGGGAGTGGGGCCAGGCCAGAATATTGGAGAAATAGAGGCAAAAGAGCCAGAGTTTTCAGGGAAGTAAGAGGAGGGCAATCTTAGGAGGTCTAAGGGAGACAAAGGGCATCCAAGGGATTGATGGTCAAATCTCACAAACCAGTAAGAAAAGAGAGAACAGATGATTAACAAATATAAGAGACACCAATAACCAACAATTATATGAACACATGTATTACCTCCTTATTAATTTAAAAAATATAATAGAGAAACAATTTTCATTTCTCATATTAGCAAAGATTTAGAAAAAATATATATCACATTGACTCAGTTGGACTTGATAGCACAACCTTGTAGGAATGAAGGGGCAAATACATACTAGATTTTCCAAAGGGTGGACACTGGCTTCGCCTAGTACACCTAGTCCAGGTTTTAAGGCCTTCCTCTTGATGTAGAAGTCACTCTTGACTCCCCTTTTTCTATTCCCCCCTCCACACATTCTATTCTATCAGCATGCTTTATAGATTTTACCCTAAAGACATTCCCAATGCATCCACCTGTCTAGAGCTCTGCTATTACTCCTTTGGTATAAACCATCAACCTCTGGTCTTCTGTCCTGGCAATGATTCTTGCCTCAAATTCCTAAAATCTGCCTATCCTCTGCACCACAACCAGAAAGAGTGAACTTTTATTACATAAATTATATTATGTCAACTTTTCTGCTTAAAATTCTGCAATAACTTTTAATTTGGCTTAGAATAAATCCCAGACTTCAAGGTTGACATCATCTGGCTCCTGCCTACTTCTCCAGTATTTGTATGTTTTTTTTCTCCAATATTTGTTTTTGTTTGTTTGTTTGTTTATGGTTTTTTTTGGCCTGGTCCTAACTTAAAAACAAGTGCTCTTAACCACCATTTTAGGGTAGAGGATGCTACAGTTTCCTTTGCTACCCGCAGGTTGGTTTTTGCAGGTTTATGTTATGGCAGACTGTACTGACCAGTTGTCACCAGATGGACCAACATCTTTTGTTTGGAATTCTGAAAGTTTTGCAATCTTTAGTCAATTCCCTTGTGCTCATCCAGATGCCTACTTGAGAGATTTCCTTACCCAAATGACTCTGCTTTCAGAGAAGTCACTATTTTGTCAATTTTGAAATTTAGAACAAGCCCTAATTCTAGGCCTCTGCTTGGTGTTCGTGGAACACCTCAAGCTAAATTTATATTTTCATGACTTTGCTTCCTTTTCTGGACTCTGTCTCGTCTCCAAATTGTTAGTGGTTTTCGCTGTTCTCATTTGAGTGGCCACATGATTATGGGAACCTACAAGCTGGGAAAAGAACTAGTTATTAAGATGGGGCAAGTAGAGTTCTGAACAACTTATTAACTGCTGGGTGTGGCCTGCATGAACCTGGCAAGCTCAGACTCATAGCGCTTCTCCCTGAATTTACCCTGGGGAAGAGGCTTAGCTAGCAGTTCTTTAGATCGCCCAGGATTTGGTGCCAGGTGTTTTCCTTGTAAAACAGCTGACCGGCTTCACTTAGTGTAGTCAGAGTCTTGGGTTGCCTCCCACAAGGAGAAACTGGTGACCCATTTTAGTCAGCACTGCAGAAAACTTTCCTTGAGACCTAAAATGCTTTGGTGAGAACAAGAAAAGTACCTACTGATTGAGTTTTGGAGATTTTTTTTGTATGTGGTAAAGTATACATAACAAAATTTGTCATTTAAATCATTTTAAAGTGTACATGGATGGAGTACATCCACGGTTGTTTACCATCACCACTATCTAGTTCCAGGATATTCTCATTCCCCTAAAAGAAACCCCATACCCATCAGGAGTCACCCCTTATTTTTCCCTTCCTGCAGCCTCTGGAAACCACAAATCTGTGTATCCAAGGATTTGTCTATTCTAGACATATTTGTCTAGAATGGTCTAAGGATTTGTCTATTCTAGACATATTTCAAATAAAGGAAATCATACAATCTATAGCCTTTTGTGTCTGTTTTTCCACTTAGCATGTTTTTAAGTTTCATCTATATTGTAGTGTGTATTTTAAAGATTTTATTTATTTATTCGACAGACAGAGATCACAAGTAGGCAGAGAGGCAGGCAGAGAGAGAGGGAGGGGGAAGCAGGCTCCCTGCTGCGCAGAAAGCCCGATGCGGGACTCGATCCCAGGACCCTGAGATCATAACCTGAGCAGAAGGCAAAGGCTTTAACCCACTGAGCCACATAGGTGCCCCTGTAGTGTGTATTTTAGTACTTCACTCCTTTTTGTGGCTGAACAGTATCCTGTTGTGTGGGTATAGCTCATTCGATGCACCCAGTCTTCTGTTGATGGACATTTGGGTTGTTTCCAGCTTTAGGCTATTGTGAGTGGTGTTGCTATGATATTTGTGTACAAGCATTTGTTTGAATACCTGTTTTTAACTCTTTTGGGTGTACCTAGGAGTGGAACTGCTAGATTATAGGGTAATTCTACGTTTACCTTATTGAGGAACTGCCAAACCATCTTCCACAGTGGCTAAACAATTTTGCATTCCCACTAGTAACTTATGAGGATGAGTTCTGGAGAATTTTTGGAGTGTTTTGTAAAGGTGTCTGTGCCTATAAGTGAATCATTAAATGGCATTTGGGTGGTGACAAAAAAACAAAAAAACAAAAACCGGATTCATTTTTTTTTTTTTTTTTATTTGATAGATGCAGATCACAAGCAGGCAGAGAGGCAGGCAGAGAGAGGAGGAAGCAGGCTCTCCGCTGAGCAGAGAGCCCGATGCGGGGCTCGATCCCAGGACCCTGGGATCATGACCTGAGCTGAAGGCAGAGGCTTTAACCCACTGAGCCACCCAGGCGCCCCCGGATTCATATTTTTAAAATGAGACGAATTTCTCTCTTTCTTCTTGTTTAAATTCTCCCTCACCTAGGGATGAGAATGGACCATGATGGCTAATCCTGAGCTGGTCCCAGGAAGTTCTGAAAGCTGCTTGTCGGGGCCCCCACATGTAAGATTACACATGGAATGTTTTGAAATCATCACAGTTTAGCCATACAGAAGTGCAAATTTACCTATTCTGCTCCTGAGCTCAACTTAGCTCTGCTGTCCCCATTTCTGCAGATGTGAAAAGCCTCCTAATCTTGCCACTGAAAAGCAATATGATCTTTTCTGGTTTAAACAGTGACAAGTAATTAAAACTTATTAATTCCATCCAGGATTTAAATTCATTAATTTAAAGGTCAAACTGCCTACTAGGGCTATTTTGGGCCTGGATCTCCTCACTGTTTCCCCCATCTCAGGAAGTGAGAAACATCATGACATTGGGGGAGATGTGGTTGGTTCACATATCCTTTTCAGTTTTCCACTACCTCTGCTTGGTTTTTTGGCATGGACTTTACTCTTGAGCTATCTGTCTGAACTACACTGGCAAGGCCTTGGGAATGTACCAGCATTTTCTACTGATATCCACAGCCTTACCCATGCCCTGTGGTACAAAATATGGACCCACTGAACATTCTTTTCTCAGACCCTAGCCCTCCCTCAAGCCCCTGGATTACTTAGCATTTAATCACTCTCTTAGGCCTGTAGCCTATGGGTGATGTGGATCCTATACTTGTCCATCATACCATAATATTTTTCATAAGGTGTGTTCCTTGTTCTGATGCAGTGTTATATGAGAAATCCATGTGGGTCACTAGAACTCTCTAAGACCTTAAACAATGGTGTTGATCGAGGTCCTGTGGGTAAGTCAAACTCACTCCTCGAATGTGTTGTGAAGTCAAAATAAATCTTTGTTCCTTCCAGGATACAGGGGGTGCAATGGAGGCAACTTATACCACTAATGAATTGTTTGTATCCTTGAGGTATGTTCCTTTATAAGGGGACACATTAGTCAATGTTGCTGGCAGGTTGGATATTTAGCAGCAGCCTTGATGAGTAGAAACCCATGACTGTGGGCCCATGTATAACTTCTTTTCCTCCCACCATCTTCTACATTTACAAACCCATTATGCCAGCACTGGGATAGCTGATGACAGAGGCTGACCAATATCAACTGGCCAAATCATTTTCTCTATTTGTTGTTTAGTGCCTCTTCCTTGGAAGATACTGTATGGTGGTGGAAAGATGTAATTTGGGTACAAAGATCTCTCTTCAAGCCTGAAAGCCTATCCACATAGTTCAGCTCCAGACCGTTGTCCCTGATTTTCTATTTTTTCTACATGTCTGATTATCTGATTAATCAGCCAAACTATTTGTTGAGTCCACGCACATTTAACATTAGGACACTTCTTTTTCCACATAAATCAGGTACCTTGCCCAAAGATCTGCCCACTGGGGGAATTTCACCTAAGAGACCTCATCTTCAGGACCATCACTGAATAGAAATGCATTGTGGCCAAAGTCCATTATTGGCCCGGCCCATGTAGTGACCCACATTCAAAGTCATGAGATAGCTCTTCTGTGAACCAAACTCAACTTTATTCCTTCTCCATCAGCTTGTTACTAATAAGATCACTATAGGTGACATGCCCACCTCTTTGTGCCTCACATTTGCACCTCTGGCCATGCTTTGGCTTTGATCCCAATATTTCATTTTCAGCTATGATTGATCACTTCTTGGCCTGCCCAGTTTGGTGTGTTGGGCAGAACCCTGCTTCCGTTGGAAACTTTTGGATTCATGGTCATTTTATTCCTTGTAGTCACAAACTTAGTTTTTGCCAGGGCAAAGTAGCACATTTAAGTGGGTTTGGAAAGTGTATGATTTTCTGCTACTAATGATATTGCCTTGTTTCAGAACTCTAAAGGTGCTTCTTCTATTTTGGCTTACCTTAAACTTCACAGTGTGCCTTTTCTTACCTTTGATGCATTTACTAACTTGGGGTCTGCTGAGTCAAATGGCCCAAACGGCAAGACCCCCTGTCCCACAGCCATTTCCTGCTGTGGCCCTCACTCAACTCTGGCAGTGTCTCATGTCACCTGGTTTAGGGGTCAGAGGAATATTCAGATATAGGTGGCTTCTAAAAGTGGGACATGAACTTAATTGTGGTGGGTCTGCTCAGTTGAGAGCAATTTCCGGTAAGGTTGAGAGCCACAAGCTGTCAGCTGGTAGCACCCTCAACATCGGAGAGTAAAATCCCTTCTATTCTATCCCCAAAAGGGATTTTGTCAGGAGAGAATAGAGTCCACTATCATTCAGATCAATGAGGCTAACAGCTAACTTATCAATAGCCAGAACGGAAGTCATAAACAGCGGGATAATACCCCAAAAGTGCTGGAAAAAAAAAATTGCCAAACTATTCTACAGCCATCCATTATGTTTCATGAATGAATGTGAAATAAAAATGTTTTCAAGCAAAAACAGAAAAAGAAAGAAAAAAGAGAATTTTTCCCCAGCAACTGAGACAATTAACTCTAAACAATGTATTTCTGGCAAAAGGAAAATGGTCTGAGATGAATGCAAAAAGAAATGAAGAAGAAAGAATATGATTAATATGTGAGTAAATCCAAGTGAATATTTGCTATATAAAATAAAAATAATAATGTCTTGTGGGTTTTATTTAAAACCCCTGGAATTATTGCTAATATATGAATTATATGTAACACTTAGAAATATAATTTGACACTTCTTAGAGAAGCCAAGAGTAACATGGGCATAAATTTAGGCAAAAATCGTGCTTTAGACACATATAGTGCTTCCTCTTCAAGAAAACAAAAATAAAAACAAAGAGTACACAACAACTACCAAATAACATGAAAATAAACATCTTTAAATATGGACCATTCCATACAATTTCACATCTCAACATGTGGTTTTGTGGTAGTTATTTAATAACAGATGCTAAAAAAATAAATAAGACACCATGGTTAAACTGCACTCTTTTCTTTTTTTTTCTTCCCTAAAGAGATAATTCTCAACCACTTGTCTAGTATATATTGATTGAAAACCATTTGGAAATTACTCCATCTGTCAATGAAATGCAAACACCTCTGGAGTGAAATCAAACAGCTGTTTAAATGCTCAGAGCTTCACTAACAAAGAAATCTTCTTCCTTAATGCTGGCTCTGTTTACATTATTCCAAAGCAATGACTCATTCAGGGTAAAATCCAGTATTCCAGGTTGTGTAAACACAACCATTATTTATAAGGAGATTTATAAAAAGACCCAAGACAACTGCTTCCTAGTTGAAGAATTGCTGAGTAGTGGTAGGATTTAGTTAGATTCCTGTGTGTAAGGGTGTGTGTGTGTGGGGGGGGGTGTATTTGGTAAATTCAGAATTATTTGTACTTACGACTTGAAATTCACAACTGCTTTGGCTCCCTTTATTGCACAAAACCAACTAATAAACTTGGAATGAACAGAAGTTTTATAAGCAGTCATAGAACTTATAATTCAAAAGAGCCCATTTATGCCATACAAAAATTAGCAAATAGTTTTCATTTAAATTAAGACATACCTTTGTCATTTTTTTCTTAGTTACCTTCTCATCAACTAAGGAGGAAATTGAGTAGCACGTAGACTCTGGATTGTGATGGCTTGGGTTTGAATACCAGCTCCATCAGTAGCTGTGTACATGGAACTGGGCAAGGTACTTGTTCTCCTTAAGCCTCAGTCTCCACACCTGTCATATAGCAAAAATAATATATCTCACACAACCCTGTCATATGGCAAAAATAATATATCTCACACAACAGTTGTGAAGACTAATTTAAATTTTGTAAAAATAAATTTGTAGGAATTAAAAAAAAATGTAAGTCATTTGATGCAATGCTTGTCACACAGCACTTTAATACAAGCTACCTATTATTTTACATCATGAAGCATTTTGCTGGGTTTAATATTGATGACCCTCAATTAGTTAATATTCAGGTCTTGAAGCTTTTGGCAATGAATGATCATTCACATAGATCTTCTAGAAATGAAAACTGCTGCCAGTCACTAAGTTTCATTTGGCTAACAACTAGGTAATTCAATAGTCAATTATCTTTAATTACTCATGACTATACAGTTAATGTACACCTGCAGGAAGCCTGGGAGGCTAAGCTGTTTAAAACCAGCCACTTCATGGTAGTTAGGTGACACATTTAAACTGGGTATGGAGAAGACTTTAATAGAGGACTACTTAAAAAGTTGTGGAAACTACTTAAAAAGTTGGGGGGAGGGGCACCTGGGTGGCTCAGTGGGTTGAAGCCTCTGTCTTCGGCTCAGGTCTGATCCCAGGGTATTCGGATGGAGCCCCATGTCCGGCGGCTCTCTGCTCAGCGGGGAGCCTGCTTCCTCCTCTCTCTCTACCTGCCTGTGATCTCTGTCTGTCAAGTGAATAAATGAAATCTTAAAAAAAAAAAGTTGGGGGGAAAAGTGATAATCAGGAACCTGGAGTTAATAAACATGGAAGTCACTTCTCCTAAGCCTGAATGGGCAGGGGGAGGGCGTGGCTTCAGGAACCTGAGGTGGAGAGCTGGGAGGAAAGGACCTCAAGCCTTAGAGGTAGCTAATGCTGTGATCTGGATAAATTCCTTAACCTCACTGTCTTCTGGTCTTTCCACCCCCCTCCCAGCGCTTCCAATTAGCCAGGGCTTACTGGAGAAGCCTGCGGTCAGGAGCCTGCTGATCAAGTGCAAGCAGGTCAGTCTTCTACACTTACGAGTGGATTTAGAAAAGCAAAGCAGCCGGCATCACAGTTACTTAGTCTTCCCATAGCTGATGAAGGGCCTGTTAAAATCAACTTCGAATATGGTGCAAGCCCAGACTGTCCCCGTTCAACTAGATGGCAGAGTCCTGTACCTGCTAGGCACATTTTCAGCAGCTGGAATGCACGCATAGTGGCTCCACGGGGACAATCTTAGCTTCACCGCAGGTCGTTTCTATGCAGACAGGGTAGAATTCCACCAAGCAAAAATACCATTAGGTTCTGTAAACTTCAAACCATTTAGTTCTCAAATAAGATCAATGTGATCCAAAGCTAGGGATTTCCTGCTCAGGTCGGAGAAGCCGGACCGCAGACCCACAGTGAGCAAATCAATAAGCAACTGATAACCACAATTGGGGGGGGGGGGTCGTCACACACCTAGCTTATGCCACCTCGTCTTAACGAAAGACTTGCTGTCATCCAGGAACAGCTTTTTTCCCTAAAAGTGAAAATCCCCTTCAGATTTCTTTTAGTCCTTGAAAACAGGTACCCACGTAGCTTGGTCTTACAAGCGCTGAGGCGTGAGGCAAACTTTCAGAAAGCGGGAAGGCAGCGGCGGGGAAACACCCTTCGCTTTGCGACAGTTTCATTTCCGGGAGGTTTCTTAGGAACGCTCTGCTTTGGGAGCGCAGGACTGGCAGGACAGCAGTGGCTGTTTTACGACCTCCAGCCCCCAGGAGCCTTCGAAATGCCCTGCACCCCACCCAGTTCTTTAAGACTGTGTGAGAACCTTCAAGATCTTCTCGGCTTCCTGTCCCTCAGAAACTGTTTGAGGTAATAATGTTTGTTGTTACTCAGCAATGAACAAGCCCTACTACAAAATACATTTTGTGGAAGGCCGGGGACATTCACTGAAAACCGACCAAGGGGTAGTCTTAAACGGAATGAATGTAAAACATGGGAGAAAGGAAGCAGAGGCGCCTGGATAGCATAGACTGAGTTGACATGGACAGCTAGAGTAAGGCATAACTGAGTATATGCTTAAGTAAAAGGCAGCTATTGACTGAGAGAAAGTAGCTGTCATTTCCTGAGCATTTGCTCTATACATTATTTATCCTTAGCACGAATTCTGTGGTTCTCCGCCCCGCCATTTATCCAAAGCATTGTTAGCTTTATTTTATAGGGGAAGACCCTCAGGGTGAAAAGGAGAAAGACCTGCTCAAAATCACACACGTAGGGCGCCTGGGTGGCTCAGTTGGTTAAGCAGCTAGCGGCCTTCGGCTCAGGTCACGATCTTGGAGTCGGGGGATGGAGTCCCGCATCGGGGCTCCCTGCTCAGCGGGGAGTCTGCTTCTCCCTCTCACCCTGCCCCCTCTCGTGAGCTATCTCTCATTCTCTCTTTCTTTCAAATAAAAAATAAATAAGTAGATGATTACTACTAGAGTTGAGTTCAGATTAGAACCTAAGCCAGTCTGATTCCAGGGTTCTCTTTTTTCTGTGCCTCTGTGTGCTGGAATAAAGAAAAAGGAATATTGAACAAGGGTGGGGGTCATATGGAGAGATGAAGTAAGTTTAAAAAAAAAATCTATCAGGGGAAAATGCTTCAGTCTTCTGAAAGTGGGGAGAGGGGGTTAGAAGTTGCTTGTGGTAAAATCAAAACAAAATGCAGCAAAAACATATGGCTGATTAAAGGAGAAAGCTGGCCTTGCTAGAGAACAGAAGATATTTGGGGTATAATAGAGCTTAGAGCGAAGGAAGCCCCATCTGTAGTCATCTCTTCAAGGCCAGATCTAAATATGCAGAATATGGGTGGCTCTACTCTTTTGCAGATTAATTCTCTTCACCCACCCCTAAGGGATACACCAAGGGGAAAAAGCACAACATCCATTAACATGTAAACAGATGAACACCCTGAGACAACCCTCCCTGAATCAGAGCAGAGAGGAGTGCAGGTCTTAGAAAGTGCTCTAGCAGGAGGGTGTAAAAAGATAAAGGAGCATTTTGCCAAGAATGTACCACTTGGTGCCATCATTTTCTGAGTGTTTGGTAATACTGTCCCCTGATATAAAAGCCACACTGAGTAAAATTTTAGGGAGGAAATACTCTTCTTTTACAGGGGGTGGCAAAAGATGATGTTGTAGGAGATAAATTTGGAGATCTCAGGTTTGAGAGTAAATGTTTAAGCTGTGTGATGTCATGGGTAAAGTGGTTAAACAGGAGTCTCATAACAAAGTCTACTAGAATAGAGGTGGAGTATGACATAGGAAGGGTCATGACCCCACATCTGGCCCAAAGGCTAATCTGTTTCAGATCCCAGTAGAAGTGGAATATCAGCCCTATCCCACCAGAGTGGCAGATCAGCTTTTCTTACTTCAGAGGAGCAGAAAGTATAGGGAGAAAAAATAGAACATACTTCTTAGACAGATAAAATACACACTCTCACAGAGCCCAGCCATTCTTGCTATAATTTATAAGGTCGGGCACTCAGCAATTTTGCTTAACAAATTGTTTGGCCTTGGTGATTCTACCTTAACCTGAGAAACCAGAGTCCAAGACTCATCTTTATTAAGGTAGTTTACTTAAAGATGTCATCTCTGGGGGTCATGACTGAAGACTGGGACAAGTGGAATGGGGAAGAAGGGATTGCTAGAATAAGGATGCATCTTTGAGTTGGTCAAAACTGTGAGCAACTGAGGCTTGGTCCCAAGGAGGCACTCTTAGGGTCCTGTAGAATACATGCCTGAATGGTCAGTAGGAGGGGCAGAAAAGCAGGCATTTAGCCACTATCTTCAAATCTGCCTTGATTTAAGGATTATTGCTTAGGATGCCAGTCTTCCAGGTTTATGCATGCATTGGTACCAATCAGGTTTCCATAGACATCAAATATCAGGTGTCAGGGAAGCGCCATAGGGCAGGAAATAAGAGAACTGGGTATAGCTAAGGCAGGGTGCTGACAGGTTTTACCTGCCCAAAGTTGATTGTGGTAGCCATGGAGAGAATAAAATATTTGAGGTGCAGTTCAAAAAGCACTCAATACAAATAGCATCTTAAAAATTTGCTTTAACAAAGATGAAAAATTATAAAACAATAAGAAGCTTTAGGTTAAGGAAACACCATCCTGCATATAGAACAGGGATGCAGAGCACACAGAATACCAAGCAGAATATGAAAAGAGACATATTTTAATGGAAGCATTTTAAAAATTATTATTTTCAGAATTTTACTAAATCTTCTTTAGGGATGAAAGTGAAATTCTAAAAAAGGAAATCTTTCATTGTGCACCTTCTATTTGCCAGTTACCTTATATACATAGTACTCAAGTTTCCCACAAGCACATGAAGGAGGTATTATCATCTCCTTTTTTAAAGAAGAGAAAACTGAGCCCAAATGAGCTGAGTTACTTAAGTTCTTATAATCAGAAACAGGCAGAATCAGGATTTCAATCCAGACATGTTTGGTTTTGAAGTTTTGTTCTTTCCCCTACACCTAAGACCTTGTCAGAGGCATTCTTCTGGTCTTCCTGGAAATCATACCAAATCCACAGTACCTTACCTTCTTATGTAATAACCTGCGGAGTAGGGAGAGCCATCTGTTTCAAGAGCAACATATTTGAGTCCATAAGCAAATAGGTTGGCAGAGAACAGAAGGATTGTGACATTGCCATTTGGCATTCCTGACTTATTCTGCATTTATAAAATAGAAATACATGGTCCAACATGTTGATTTCACAAGCTTATCATTATCATTCATTCTGAAATAAGCATAGTCAGGGACATTATGTACAAAATGAGGGATCCTTGTTTTGGAGGATGATGTCAGGCAGAAGTTTTTAACTCCTGTCTTACAGCACTAGCTTAGAGTGACTTTGTGAAATATACTTCAATATTGAGGCTAATGAAAGAGGAGGAAAACTAAGGGAGAAAAACATGGGATTTATTTTAAGAGCATAAGATCACAAGATTACTTAAAAGGTAATACAAAGCAGTGGCTCCATAACAAGGCTGATCATCCAAATTCACCTAAAGAAGTCTAAGTATATGTAGATACCTGCACCCAATTTCAGGCAGAATATCTAGGAGTGAGACTCAGGAATGTGTATATTAAAAATACCCTGTGGTTATTCTGATGATCAGCCTCATAGCCACTACTCAAAAGAGTATGTAAGCTAATATATAAGGAGCCTACTTTTGTATTTTAATTTGTATGTGTAATCTTGAAGAATCAGTTCATAATTTTTCTTTAGTATGAATCCTGAATGCTCAAAAACAGTTCAGATATTCAGTAGACTTTCTTCTGGTCAGTAGCCATTTAGGAATCCCTTCACTGTTAATAAGTCAATGAGTAGAGACAAAGCAAAACAAATGTCACTCAGTTTATCTAATACCTGGCACATTGTACAGTGGGAAAATTTTGGAAATGGTAACAGAGTAAGCTAAAAGAAAGTATAGTGCAGAAATAATAAAGGGAAGAGCAAAAACATGAACATCTGATGGGGAAGACCAACAAAACAAAATTTTGATTCTTTGGAAAAACTAAAAATTCTACCTAAAGTTTGAGTAAGAAAAGAGAGAAAGAAGAAACAGTGCTATAAGTGAAAACAATGTAATTAAAGATGTAGCAAAAATAACAAATGTAATATAAATATGAGCAACTCTATCTCAATAAGTTGAGAAACTTTTAATTGATATCTAATGAAAACATATGATTAAAACTGACACATAAGGAACATAGAAACAGGAATGGTCCTAAGAAATCAAATCAATGAAATTGACACAGTAATTAAAAATGTTCTATACACAAAAAGACTTAAAAACTCTAAGTTCAAACCCTTAAAAAAAAAAAAAGACTAAAATCCTTGTTGTTTGCTTGTTTTTTTGTGTGTGTTCTTTATCTCTGTAAACATTTAATACATACTTGTTTTATTTTTTTTACCTATAATTCTAGTATCAACAGTCCTTAAAGGGGCAGGTGTCCATAACCATTGTTTACTGGGTACTTGGTGTCCTTTGGTTTTGAACTTGTTTGATTTTAATAGGTGTGATGCCCATGCACCTAAATTAAGGTATCTTTCTCCACAGAGGATCTGCTTTCATTTCTACTTCTGCTTTTACAAGTAACTAGGAAACACTGCTGACTTGGGACCATTTCTGAGTTTACACTCAGGGTTAGAGTATCAGACTTGGCTTCATCACCAGTGTGCTGGCCTCAGGCTTAGTCTCCCATTTGTGGTGGTAGAGGATCCATGCTTAGGGCAAGCTGCCTCACTCGCCTCCCAGCTGCTCCAGTCTGAGCTTCCCTTAGTTCTGTCCTAGCAAACCTGTTTTGAAACAAGTCACAAAGATCTCCCTTCACATTGAAAATCAATAATCTGACATAGTATGTCCTGAATGAAGTTTAGTTGTGAAAATGGGGAGCAGAGAAAAGGGCTTAGGGATGGAGAAAAGGCTCAAACCTATGGTTAAGCATTATTTCTTAAGCTGAGTGGTGGGTACAGGAGGCTCGCTTTATTTACTTAGTGTATTAGTATTATTTAAGAATATGTATATATATTTTATATGTGTCATTTATTTTATGAGAAGCTAAGAAACAGCAGTTCCACTAAAATCTCTCTGTGACATTTTAAAAGAACTGACAAATCAGCAGCAAAATTGTGCACATGTCTACACCAACTGAAAACAGTGTCCTTCAGCAGAGATGTAAGTGCTGAGAGAACATTACTGGTCCAGCAGGACACATGCCCAGATTGAGGTGGGTAGAAAGGAGGGAAATGGTAAACTGACATATGGTAGCCCTGTGGGTTTGTTCATGGAGTACTTCTCCATGACTCCTGCAGATTTTCATATGAATTTGAGAGGAAGTTGGGGTGAAGTTATCACAGATAGAGTGGGAATACATCAGAGAAAGACTGTGTATTGTGAATCTACAGTCTACCTCGGCCTTGGGTTCATGGGTTATGCAAATTGCACGTGAATAATAGCCCCGATTCCCCTCTGGTCTTGAGAGTAATCTTAAAATCTTTGCTTTCATGTAGTGTCGACTTCAGTTGTCTTTTCTCTTGTGTTTCAATTTTATATACTTCTCTTTGGTTGCCCAGTAACATACCATGGAGAAGCAATTTACAAAATGGAGCCATGGTACTTAGAAACACTAATTCCACTCTTGTGGAGAACAATTTATTCCCAGGGTGTGGTTTTTTTCCCCCATAGAATCAGGCCCATTGAGATAACAGTGTAGCAAAGATATCTGTTAAATTCTTATCTATGGGTCAGGATATTAAAATGCCATGTAATTGCAGCTCCTGTTTAGAAATATTAATAAGTATTGCATTGAAAACGAACTTAGTAGTAAATGAGAAAACAGCAAGCTAGGAGGGGATGTATAATTTCACTCAGTTCTGTGTTCTACCCAATTTACCAGGCAAAAAATAAATTATGTTTGAAAATCAGTCATGCAAGGTTTCTGGCCACTTTTCATAAGAATGGATTATCTGTCACAGTTCTCTGAAGCTTTAACCCCGTGTGACATAGTAACATTTTAGGACAGTGCTGTGAGGCATTAGCCAGTCAGGCATGATGTGAGGGGCCCCCAGGGCTACCCACCTCAAAATATTAAACATTACCTACTGTCTTCCTTTTATCTCTGAAAGTTGGATTCACCACCCAAATATCTTCTGGAATTGAAAGCGTTTTTTATCTTTGTTGTTTGCTTTTCAGTAATCAGTTCTTTTTTGTTATCACCGAGGAATGTGGAGTTTAAGACCAGAAGGGAGTGTTTTCTGATTGAGTATCACTTGCTGTTAACATGTGGTAGACAAGCTAATTCTGAAGGACTTTGCTGCATGAAAGAGTAATCATAGCAGCAGTGGTAGTTGTTATTGTTACTTGAATTGAGATACAAACTGTGTAAAGTGAAACAGTGTTCAGTGTTCAACTTAATACCTTTTACATGTGTGTATGCCCACATAACCACCACCCAGGGGCTCCTTCCTGTCCCTTCTCAGTCAATACCCAGCTCTGTCTTCCCTCTTACACACACCAAAAAGGTAAACACTATTCTGACTTATCACCACAGCTTGGTTTTTCCTGTTTTTAGAACTTTTTATAAATAGAATCATTCAGTATGTACTCTTTGGTGTCTGGCTTTTTCAGCTTCACATTATATTGATGTGATTCATTCATGTTGTTATATTTATCAGGACTTTGTTCTTTTTCATTGCGTATACTCTTCTATGGATATACCACAATTTATCTGTTCTACTGTTGGTAGACATTTAGGTTGCTTCTAGTTTTTGATTATTATAAATAAAGCTGCTGTGAACACTTCTGTACATGTAGCTTTGTGGACTTAAACGCTCCTTTCTCTTAGACATATACTAAGGAGTAGAACTGCTGCACCAGGGATGCCTGGGTGGCTCAGTTGGTTAAGCAGCTGCCTTAGGCTCAGGTCATGATCCCAGCGTTCTGGGATCGAGTCCCACATCGGGCTCCTTGCTTGGCAGGGAGCCTGCTTCTCCCTCTGCCTCTGCCTGCCACTCTGTCTGCCTGTGCTCACGCTCTCTCTCTCAAATAAATAAATAAAATCTTAAAAAAAAAAAAAAAGAACTGCTGCACCATAGGGTATGCATATGTTCAGCTTTAATAGAAGATGCTCAAGTTGTTTACTGGGAGGTTAGTTTTGATAGGAGGTGCACTGGCAATTTTCTGCCTCTCTGGATCCATTTTCTGTTATTCCCTGTCCTACTTTGTGCTCTGAATCATCTTAGTTCCCAATTTCCGTATACTGTGGCTCATGGTTGGGTTCAGCCAATGGAGGGCCCAGCGGCTGATTAGAGATAGGGAGTGGGAGAGAGACTTCGACACCCCCTCTTCCAAGGCTCCAACTCTTACTGGTTCCATGGACATCATCCTTCTCCCTCTCCTCTTTACGCTCAACAGGTGATTACGGATACCTGTTGTTGCTAGTTCCTGGGCACTTCTCCATTTAATGTGGTTCCTTTAGCCCTGCTCACATCCCTGAAAAAGTAATTATTCTATAAAAATCTAAAACTTTTGGGGACGCCTGGGTGGCTCAGTGGGTTAAAGCCTCTGCCTTCGGCTCAGGTCATGATCCTAGGGTCCTGGGATAGAGCCCCGCATCAGGCTCTCTTCTCAGCGGGGAGCCTGCTTCCCTTCTTCTCTCTGCCTGCCTCTCTGCCTACTTGTGATCTGTCAAATAAATAAATAGAATCTTTTAAAAAAATCTAAAACTTTTGAGTATGTTTTCTTTTGTCATAGAGATTTTGACTGATAGAGGAAGAAATAAAGGACATGTTAGGAGAAATCAGAATGTGTTGGAACACATAGGGGTTTCAGCTTAACATGAAAGAATTGACACAGGAAAGAGATTGTGCTGCAAGTTGTTTAGGGCAACTCATGTCAACAGATATATTGGGTGTAGACTGGAATGCAGAACAAAATAAAGATAAGTTTTCTATCCTCAAGTAGTTTTGTTGACAAGTAGACCTTAACTTTGATCCTGGCTACACATGACTCTACTAAGCTTCATTTTTTTTTTTCATCTATAATGTAGAAATAATGATTTTATCTGTTTTAGGTTGACCAGTAGTTCAACCAAACTATACTTCTGAAGTAGTCAAATAGTGAAGGAAAATCAAGCTAATCACACAGTAAAGATGAGATAGAAGTTTTATGATTTCATTAAAGGAATTCATCTAGCAGTGGTAGGGTTACCTAGGAGGACTTCACCTTCTCAGAATCTTGGAGGCAAAGTCCCTATATTCTGTAACTTCAGGGAGGCTACAGCAATCAACTAAGGATAGCGAGGCTTGCTTCACAGGTGGCACTCTAGAAGAGTGGTTAAGACAAGGCAAATGTTTGGGGATCAGTTCTGAGTAGGAATTTAGATTTTATTCCTTATTGACTGTATCCCCTTGATCTAGAGATGAAAATGTCTTAGTTCTGTCCACTGTAAAATGGGGATAATCATTCTTACGCCTATTATGGTTACTGTTATTAATATATTCTTGCCCCCCCCCAAAAGACATGTAAACATAGTCACTCATATCCCAGCTAAATGCTGGTATAATCTGTCAGGAAATACAAAGCTGTAAAACAAAGTGGGTGCTACTGGTAAACACTGCTGTGGGGGTAATACTGAGAGTGGGTATGTTAAGGACAGGGAATGAGATGCCTGGTAAGATAAGGCACCAAAGTTAAATACACATGAAGTCTGGGAATGCTGGTGCTGAGGATGTGTATTTTGAATTAGATTCTGACTTTGGGATGAAAATTAGAATCTGCTATGCAAAGTGGAATATCTGAGAGGCAGAATATTAAAGTATATAACTATAGTGAATCAATTTGCAGGGTTTTTTGGTTTTGTTTTGTTTTTATGTTTTTAAACAACAGTTATTTGTGAAAGTTCTCTTTTTTTGAAAGTCCAGCACTCATTTCTTATGTCTTCATGTCCATCTTAGAGATATGAAGTCAAAGTCAACCAGTCTTCCAGTCTCTCTCTGTCTCTCTGTGTATATACATCTTCCTTATACATGAACACACACACACACATGCACACACACAGAGGCTGACATATTCTCAGTAACCATATATTTGAAGCAAGTCTTGACATTAATTAGGAAGAATATAAGCAAGGACATACAAAAGGGTTTTTGAGAAAACAAATTCTAGTTTGTTTATGGGCATGCATGCCAAAGCACAAAAGTTTTCAAAGGCAGCTAAGGCTCTGGGCAAATTCTGATAACACTGAAGGATGAGGAAATAGTCAAGGAAGCAAACAATGTGCTTCTGGCATCCTGGTGGTGATTCAGAAATTTTGATTCAAAAACAAGAATTATTTTCAAAGGTCTTTTGACAGAGCCGACAGCTCCTCAGCTGTCAGCCACTCTCCAGAGACCCTAATGAGTTCTTCTTTGTCAGGTCTTTCTGTCTAAACAAGAAATTGCTAGTCTCTGTATCTGCCACCCCACCGAGAATGCACCTTCCTTTGCTTATGCATAGCATAAATTATTATTTAATGCAAACACTTATTCAGGTTGATCAGTAAGTTGTTTCTGTCAGCCTATATCAATGTGGTCTTTAATGTGTCAATGACTTAACAGCAGAGTATGTGTGTAAACAGGTGGTCATAAAGTGTTTTTTATTGATAAACTAATAGGTATTCCTAAAGAAGTTACTGCACTTACCCTTGGGACTCATTCTTGAGGCTCTTGTAAATGGTTAGAATACTTTCTTTTTTTAAAAGATTTTATTTATTTGACAGACAGAGATCACAAGCAGGCAGAGAGGCAGGCAGAGAAAGAGGGGGAAGCAGGCTCCCTGCTGAGCAGAGAGCCGAGTGTGGGGCTGGATCCCAGGACCCTAGGACCATGACCTGAGCCTAAGTCAGAGTCTTTAACCCACTGAGCCACCCAGGTGCCCCAATGGTTAGAATACTTAACCTTATTTTTCACAATAATAGGAGATCATAATAAGGGGCAATAAAGATGACATCCAAGATAAATAATTTTTCTTTAAATATATTTAATGTATCTCATTGTTCCTTCTCTATAGTACTCAAGATCCTTGCCTGATTCTACATAAAGAGACTGCCATTTCAAGTTTAGGATTCAGAAACCCCTTTGTAACTTGGCTTCTGTTAGTAGATGACACAGTTACCATTTCCTAAAATAACATTTTTTGCTGATTTCTTCATGTTCTTGAAAAAAATCTGCATTGGCTCTCTCTCTGTCCTCCATGTTAAATAGTGTTTTCCCATTTTTTGTTTTAATATTCTTCCTCAGTATAACATGGGAATTCAAGAGGATCGACCTTAGAGTAGTGCAAACCTGGGTGTGAGTTCTGGCCAAATTCTTCTTGGCCCTCTTTTCCTATATCAATCACCTCTATATTAGCTGGTGTGTCTTTGATGTATTTGGAATTATCTCTTACCTCACTGAGTGAAATTTTCTTTTTTTTGATTAAAATCTCTACAGACACCTCAGTTCTCTTAGTAATTTGCCCCATATTTTTGAGGAGAGAAGCTATCAACTTTGTAAAAAAGAAATGGAAACAACTAAAATAACAATAAAAACCAAACACATATGTTCTTCAAAGCTTATTTCTATAACCAAAGCAATGGAGAGAAAAAAAGAAGGAAGAAATAACAAAATGAATCAGTGTCTACATTTCATAACCTCAAGATTGACTTCTGGTATGTATGGCCAAGTGACCTCTTATTCTTATAGATAATAACTATAACTTCAAACAAAATTTTTTAAAAAAGATACAGCATTGATGAGTGACAAAGAATGAAGAAAATTCTACCCATTCTAGGTAGAAGTTGACACTTGGCTGGATGGAATGGCATGTGTGAGTATCTTATTTTAACAGGTGGCGCCACTCTTTCTGTCCTGAGAAATGAGAGGACAGAGGTGAGAGAGATCATAACTGCTGGGCAAGTAAAGAAGGAATCCAGAAGAAGAGAGAGTCAGAAATGAGAAGCTCCAAATTCAGTATATAAATTCTGCCCAAGTCTTAGACTGACTCCTGGACCATACATTTGTGGATCAGACTTAAAGTAGTCCAAGTGCGGATAAAATAAAACAACTTATATTTTAGTTGCCACTCAAAAGATAGATTTTTCAGCTTGAGAACAACAAAGTTAATTGCTTGCTAAAATGAGAACAACAGAAAATATTCTTGAATCATCTACTATGTTCAGTACACAATTAAAAAGTACTTGATGTTTATGGATCTGGGAAATTATGAGCTGGTGTTAAGAGAAAAGATAATCAACCAAGATCAACCCCAGGAATAACTAGCAGACTAAGGAATTTAGAGCAACTAATGCAACTAAGCACAATAAAATAAAGGAAAATATATTCATAAGAAGAGAAAACAGAAAACTCAGGAGGGAAATTGAAACTATATCAAGGAACCATATGTAAATTCTGTAACTAAAAACTTCAATTCTGAAATTTAGTACATTGGATAGGCTAACGGGAGAATATAGAGGACAGAGAAATAAATTAGTAAACTCTAATATATGTTATCTGATCTGAGGAGCAATTAAAAAAATAGTATCCTGAGGGACTGTGGGACAATATAACAAGTTATAGCATATGTGTAATTGATGATATAGAAGGAGAAGGAAGAAAGAATTAGACAATGAACATGTCCTAAGAACTAATATAAAAATTTCACCAACTTGGTAAAAAAATTTCAGATGTAAGGAGCTCAGTGAATCCAAAAAAGGCAAATGCAAAGAAAACCACACCCATGCACATCATAGGCAATCTGCTAGAACATCCAAGTTGGGAAGAAAGTCCTGAAGGAGGCTAGAGAACAATGATCAAATTCTACTTATTTCTAAACATGAACTGTGAAATCCAGAAGACAGTATAACAATTTGCTTACAGTGCTGTAAGAATGAAATTTCAACCCAGAATTCTACACTCTCCTCCCCCATCCAAATATTAAAGACATTTGCAGATGAAAGAAAATGAAGAAAACCAATTACCAGCAGACCTGTGCTACAAACAAAACAAAACAAAACAAAAAAGACAACGCTGAAAGAAATCCTTCAGAATTAAAGGAAATGATGACAGATAGAAACTCAGGTCCTCTGGCAGGAATTAAGAACTTTAGAAAACCCGGGACGCCTGGGTGGCTTAGTTGGTTAAGCGGCTGCCTTCAGCTCAGGTCATGATCCCAGCGTCCTGGGATGAGTCCCACATCGGGCTCCTTTCTCGTCGGGGAGCCTGCTTCTCCCTCTGCCTCTGCCTGTCTCCTGTCTCTCTGTCTGCCTGTGCTCTCTCTCTCTCTCTCTGACAAATAAATAAATAAAATCTTTAAAAAAAAAAAAGAACTTTAGAAAAGGTGTGCATAAACAGACTGTTTTTTTATACTTAATTTCTTGAAAAACATGTGACTGTTTAAAGGAAAAAGTGTAATATTGTACTGTATGATGATGTAACAAACACAACAATTGTAATATAAAGGGCAGGGGAAAACAGTGAATAGGCCTATTTGGTTGAAAACGATTGTATTTTATGTGGAATAGAACAATACATATTAACTTTAAGAAGACTGAAAAGTTTAAGTTGTATATTCTAATTCAGAAGGAATCACCAAAATATATTGCAAAGAAGCACAGCTAAAAGCCAATAAATACACTCAAATTTTTTGTTTTTGTTTTTTTTCAAATTTGTGTTCTCAAATACTGAAAGTACTTGATGTAGTACAATTTAATTATGTTTTCCATTTCTGAAAGTGTATGTACATCAGCCTAGAAAGAGATATGTACTTGAGAAGGCTGAGGATGAGTGCTGTTAATACCAGAGTATTCCTGATGAAGACTTCTGTGGTAGGGTTAAAAGAATTTGTGGTCCAGGATTTTGGTTTTAACTACAAAAACCAAACCATCTGCTCTTTCCCATGAAAATCTCTTTAACCCTTTTTCCCTTTCCCCATATTTAGTGTCTCCCATTAATGCCCATTCACATATCAGGAGCAAATCTTTTTTTAAAATATTTTATTTATTTATTTGTCAGAGAGAGAGAGAGCGAGCAAGCATGGGCAGAGTGGCAGGCAGAGGCGGAGGGAGAAGCAGGCTCCCTGCCGAGCAAGGAGCCGGATGTGGGATGGCATCCGATTATGCTGGGATCATGACCTGAGCCTAAGGCAGCTAGCTGCTTAACCAATTGAGTCACCCAGGCGTCCCAGGAGCAAATCTGAAAGCTTGTGTGAAGAAAGTGTATCTCTGGGAAGGCAAGAAATGGCCTGAAATTTTGGAATAGCCATTTATTAATTTCTTTTCATAGAAATAGATGAAAAATAAATTATAATCATTATTTCAAAGTATGATAATCAACATCACTGAGATCTCACCTGAAGATATCTGCCTATCTCATTTAGGAATGATGAAAGTATGCAAAATATCCAAGTTCCTTTTTTGTTTAGGATATTTTTTATATATCTCTATATACCCATACTTATATACACAGATTAAGGAGCAATATGCCCATTTCTATTCATAATAAAGCAAAAGGAAATTGTAATATTTCACCGTGGTTGGAAGTCATAGCTATATTTTACTGTAAGTGGTTGGAGGTTGTAAGCACATTTCCATCTGGACTTAAAATCTACCAAGAACTCTCTTCCCCTCTTAGAGAGTAAGAGAGGAAGAAAAGTCAGGAGTGTTTTCCCTTCCTTTGGAGTAGTTCCTTGGTGTTTCCTGCAAAGAATTAATTATAGTCTTGGCATAAGTCTCTATCAGCTCTTCTCTGCTGCTTTTCTCCCTATTCACGAACAAGAAATTCTAGCTTTAGAGCTTAGAACAATTGACAAAGTTGAAGTGCAAGTAATATCTAACTACTGTTTGTGCATTATATTAACCAGCAAGTAGATACACATAAAACTTTTCAGCAGTTTTGTTTTGGAGATTTTTTTTTTTTAAAGATTTCATTTATTTATTTGACAGACAGAGATCACAAGTAGGTGAGAGGCAGGCAGAGAGAGAGAGGAGGAAGCAGGCTCCCCGCTGAGCAGAGAGCCTGATGCGGGGACTTGATCCCAGGACCTTGAGACCATGACCCGAGCCGAAGGCAGAGGCTTAACCCACTGAGCCACCCAGGTGCCTCTGTTTTGGAGATTTTATACACTGGTTTTAATTCTGTCTGTATCCTGCAGCATTTCTCTTATGTCCCTCTCTGCATCTCATGCTTAATCAGGGAATGACTTGGTCCAGGGAGAGGATTTTCAGAGCCATTATTATTCTTATGACTAGTTTGCTCCACCTGGAATTTAATCCTTAACATAAAGGATGCAGTAAAGTATAAATTAAGATCTATAGGAGAATAATTATTAGAGTCATGGTACCTGGGATGAAATTTCAGTTCCACCCTATTCTTAGCTGCTGTGACCTTGAGTAGTTTACTTCTTCAAGCCTTGATTTTCTAATCTTTAAAATGGGTAATGATAGTTTTAATGCTATGGGCCAGTTTAAGTATTAAATCAAATAAACCATTTAAAATACTCAACACAGTGCATCATATCACATTATAAGCAATCTAGGAATGTTAGTTATTATCAACATCTTTCTGTCTGTTTGACCTTATACATCTCAAGAAATTTCTTGTTGGTCTTTTCGCAAAGAAACCAGAGTCACTGTTAGCTTACCTCATCAAGCATCCATTAATAATGCAGATAGACAGGTTCATGTTTCATAGCCAGAGGACCAAATTACCCACAACCATCTTGTCCAAAAGAGAGGATAAAAGTCAGCAGGTTGAATTTTTTTTCCAAATTTCAGCTTGTAGCCTAGAGCATCTTGGATCCTCAGCTGCTTCAGCAGAAGTCCAAATTTAGCTAATTAAAAAAAAAAAACAAAAACAAAAAAAAAAAGCTATTGTCCATTCAGTGATGAAAGAATGTCAAAAATGTATTCTGAAGTGAGTTCTTGTGCTACTCTTGATTTATAAATGTATAGAAGTAACAAAATGTGAAAATATTCATAGGTTGAATTCATATATTTCCTGATCTTCATATAAGTATATATTATATGTATGAATATCTTGAAAACAAATCATTTATAAAACTTAATAAGATCAATATAATAAGATTTCCAAAATATAATTAATTTGAAACATGTATTTGGCAGAACTTAATCTAAATCTACTTGGGACCATGAGCAGGAAGATGACCCACTGAATTATGAATTATTCTTTTGTGATATAGGCTCCAAATCTTTTTTCCATTTTGATTCAAAGTCATCATTTCTCATCTTTCCTTTGCATCTTGAAGTCCTTTCCTTTATTCATCTTTCAGTAAGATTTCATTCCCTACTTATCCCCTGCCCTCTGATCCAGTTATCAGAAGATAATTTTAGTTATCTACCCAATTCACAATTCCTTTTTCTGTGGAAACTGGCCTTCCATTTACCTTGGAAATCTACTGAGGAGCCATGCTTTTCATGTGTAAGCCTGTCCCCCTGGCCAAGGCCAATTAAATCTTGGGTGGACACTTGATTTAAGCTGAACCCATCAGACCATCCCAGAGATTTGGAACTGGGAACAAGAGACCGTATAAATTATAACATACTGACATGTTAAAAAGATTTAAACTCAGGAACACTGGGACACCCAAGAGAATAGAGTAGCAGAGAAAGCCAGTAAGTGGAGGAGAAAAATAAAGTTGAAATAAAGGCAGAGAAAAGGTATAGTTTGAGTTCCTGGCAAGTTTCTAGTAAATGATTCCAGTCTCCTTGAAAATCAGCTGCATTTCTGCTCTATGATACACATTCGTTTACTCATTTGGAAACTCATACGCTATACATTTTTTTGAATATCCAACTTTATGCTAAACATTTTGCATACTCTCTCACTGAATTTTAATTATAGTCGAAACCACAAACAACCAACCAAATAGCACAACAATGGTGAGCATTTAATATACTCTGGCAATTTCTTGGGAAAACATGGAGACTTGATTTTGGATATCATTGTAAATTTTCAAATGAAGGCACAGTCATATTATTATGACTACTCTTAGCTAGATGAGCTGAAACAAAAGTTCCTATTTGTAAATGTAGTGCTGTCTTCTAAGACTGCAATGGCTAGCAGATGATACTCTCTGGCCACTATTATGACCTATAATCATAAAATCACTGGAGAGTTTTGATTTGGAAAAAATAGCACAAATATAATTTTTAGCTTTCACTTGTAAAATATCATTGTCTAGGATATAAGGCTAAGGGTACCTAATGCCTGATTGGAAGAAAAAAAAAATTCAAAAGCAAAACCAAAACAAGACCTACTCTTTCCTAACTTTCTATGTTTGTCTACTGGAATGGTGAATGTCCATAAAGAAGTCTTCAGGGAAAACATAGTTCCAGATTATCCTAAATGTAAGATATGGAGAAATTATAATTTGTTCTATGAGTAGTCAACTTTACAAGGGAAAAGAACTGTGTATATTTAGGTAATAGTTGTAAGTTATTTGTCAGGCTACTGCTATTCTCTTTCCCCTGAGGAAGCAAAATTGTTGTATAAGTTCAAGGTGTTAAATTTGTATTTAAGTTCTTTTATTAAATATCAGCTAGCATCACATGGGTTGTTGTTAGAGGGAAGACATTAGTAGTTTCATCACCTACACTCCCTGAATCCAATTTCTTACTACCCATTTAGTTTTTAATCCACTGCATATCTGGCTTACATTGTTACCCCTCTATCAAAACTGTCCATATCTTTTCCTTATTATTGGATCTCATACCTCTTGCTTCCATCTCATTAGAGTAAAATTCTAATTCCTTCCCACAACTTTAAGACTATATGATCTTGACCTAGCTTTTCTCTCTCGTCTTAACTTTTTGCCACACTTCTCTTTAGCCCCTTATAGCTGCTCAGACTTTAATTAGGGAAATTTGCTTGTTATTAGTTTGTTACAACTACCATAACAAAGTACTACAGACTGAGAAGGTTAAACAATAGGGACTTATTTTCTCATAGTTCTGAAAGCTGGAAGTCTGAGATAGAGGTGTTGGCTGGGTTTCTTCTGAGGCCTGTCTCCTTGGCTTGTATCTAGCTGTCTTTTCTCTGCCTTAAAATGTACCTCCCTTTGTGCATTCCTATGTTCTAATCTCCTCTTCTCAAAAGGATACCAGCCATATTGAATTAGGGCCCACCCTATGAGCTCATTTATCTTAATTTTAAGACCTTATCTATAAGTGCAGTCATATTGTAAGGTCCTGGGGGTTAGGATTTCAACATAGGAATTTTTAGGGGATACCATTCAGCCCATAATCATCATGACCTATTGATGGATATGCCCTGGGAAGTTTGGACAGACCATGTTAGAGTCATTAGGTACTTGGGAAAAGGTAACAAAAGAAGTACAAATTCAGTGACTCTAGGAGCTTTGGGTGTGACAGAATCCTGTCCACTTGTGTTCTTGGATATACAGACTTGAATGTGAAGCCTCTGACCATTTTTTTTGCCCACCGAAGTCTTTGGAGAGTCAACATGAGAGGGCAGCTAAGTAGAGAAAGACAGAGACAGTGTATAAGATCAGCGGTCTGCTAAGGCAGCCCCACATCTCTTCAGAAAGCTGGGACCAACTGAAGGGGTCTCAGGAGGAAACTGTTGCTAATG